>PITA01005469.1:98581-110554 GCA_004023965.1 Spilogale gracilis | reverse complement strand
CTCACTCCCCTTGCTTGGGTTCCCTCTATGGCTGTATTTCTCTCTGTTAAATAAATAAAATCTTTATTTATTTATTTGTTTGTTTATTTATCATTATTATTATTATTATTTTTTAATTTATTTATTTGACAGAGAGAAACATAGCCAGAGAGGGAACCCAGGCAGGGGGAGTGAGAGAGGGAGAAGCAGGCTTCCTGCCGAGCAGGGAGCCCAACGTGGGACTCGATCCCGGGTCTCTGGGATCATGACCTGAGCCGAAGGCAGTCACTTAACCAACTGAGCCACCCAGGCGCCCCATAAATAAAATCTTTAAAAAAAAAAAAAAAAAAGAAAGATCGCTCCAGATCTAAAGTCAATCTTGACATCACACCTTTTCTGGTATCGCACTAAACTCCAAAAGATAGAAAGACACACGCACACACACAGTTACTAATCAGGAAAATGTTCCTTGCTGTATCCCCTTCCACTCTCATAATCTAGGTCTTCAGTCTACTAAAAAAGACCCTCCTATTCCCAACCAATCCCACGTTTAAATTGTTTATAATCAATCACCCTTTCACTAACATGTCCTTCTCTAGTCAAGCTTAATGTCTCTTAAACAAAACTCACACATAACTTCCTCTGTACCTCTGTTCACATAAATCTCTTCTAGTTTACTTAAGTTCTTCTCCAATTACATTATAATATACTTATGTTAATATATTTATATAGTAATATATATTATATATTCATATTAATAATATATTAATATATTAAGATACAGCTTTAATTACAACTTCTTTATGGAATCTACAAAGATTTCTCAGCACAGTGATCTCTCTCTTTTTTTTTTTTAAGATTTTATTTATTTATCTGACAGAGAAAGATCACAAGTAGGCAGAGAAACAGGCAGAGAGAGAGGAGGAAGCAGGCTCCCTGCCGAGCAGAGAGGCTGATGCAGGCCTCGATCCCAGGACCCTGAGATCATGACCTGAGCCGAAGGCAGAGGCTTTAACGCACTGAGCCACCTAGGTGCCAGTGATCTCTTTTTTAAACTTCTATAGCATTTACTGACCAATCAGCTCTAAGGAAACATATACTAATGGGTAATTTGCTTTGCTTTAATATATATTTTCTCCTCAATTTTATTATAAATCCCTCAACAGCCAACAGCTTATCTTGTACTTCTTTACATCGATATAGATCTAGGATAGTGCTTTCAGGTACAGGTATTCGAGGTTGATCACTTATCATCAAGAATATGCTTACTGTCAAGATGCCTATATAGTTATGGTAATGCTAAAGCCTTGATTATTATGTAAACAAGAAGTATGAAACTAGAGAAATTTCTTAAAATCCATTATCTTAACAATTCATCATATTAAAGTCTGAACTCACCTGTGTTTGAATATCATCACCAGTCACAATATTACCAACTGCTCTTAATGCAGGTGATACAACTTTATAATCATTGTGCCTAAAAATAATAAAAATACGAACTTACATACTATGCAAGAGTTAAAATTTACCAAAAAAAAAAAAGCAAAAATAACACAAAGTAATCCTATATACTCTTTACCCAGAGATCCCACTCAAGTTTCACTAATTATGCAGTAATAGTTCTGTAATAAAGAATTTAATCCAGGTTTATATATTATACCCAACTGTCATGTCTCTAGTGTCTTTTAATTCAAAACAGTTCCTATATTTCCTTTATTTCATGATCTCAATATTTATAATGATCATAAGCAATTATTAGGTTTTGTCCAATGCTTCCTCATGATTAAGATACAAATTCTATACTCTTAGCTAGGATATCACAAATGCAACCATCTTTTCAATACATAGCATCTGATATCTGTTTTGTCCACAATAGTGGCACTGAATTCCAGTCACTTAAAATGGTGTCTGTCAGATTTCTCCATTTCAAAATTACTGTTTTCCCTTTATAATTAATATTTTTGAGAGGATACACTTTTAGACTATGTTAGATCCTGTTTCTTATCCCACTTTCACCAACCACTACTTTCATCACCTCTTGATGTGTATTGTCTGAATTATTAATATCACTGCCAATGATTTTTAATATCATCAATCCAACTATATGCTTTTTCAGTGTATCTATTGATCTACCTACTTATTTTAGCATGGACTCACAGATTCCTATTTTATTCAATGATATAACTTATTATCATAATTTATTTTAATGCTCAAATCATCTGAAGTTTGAACAGGAGTCCCCACAAGTGGGTTTGTGTGTCCTTTTGATATTTCTCTATTCTTCAGGCACTTACTACTTTCTCACTTCATCTTATTTTTTCTCAACCCCAGCCCTAGAATCAGGCATTTATCCAAGAATTTTGGCTCCTGTTAATGAAGAGTAGATTTGGTGTGTTCAGCTCTGTAGTGCAGAAGTGTCACTAACTACTCCTACACCCTTTAAGAGGGCACACACACACACACACACAAATTTATTTCTACATCCACCTCCTTATGTTGAAAGCGATGAGTTCAAATTGACATCTCCAGTTCTAATCTAATACCACAAGATTATTCCAGCTTTCCTCCTTTCCGTATTTGTATCTCCATTCTCTTAGACTAAGAAACTGACTTCTGATCCAGCGAAGCTGTTATCCATCACGAGTTTCCAGCCCGCTTGCTATTCTGCTCTAGTGGGTGCCATTCTCAAGCTTGAGCCCTGATCCCTGCATTGGACCTGCCTGCCTACCCTCCTCAGATGTTGTCTTTGGAGCAGAGCTCAACCCCTTATCAGACCTCTCTTCTTAGTGCCATCTGCTTTGTTTGAGCCTACCTAATGGCTTTTTGACAAAAGGAAGTAGTGTAAGAGGTCTTTTTAAAGAAAAAGATAAACAATCTTTTTAAAAGAAATTCTCTTACAAGTTTTTAACTTCTTTTATAAAAAATCTGTTCTTTTTAAAGAAGGTAGCAGTAATACCCAAGCAAGTGAAATGCTAAATGTTTCACTTCATGGACTTTTACACAAATTAGTTATTGTTATGAACAATTAACTAGATTACTGGTTCTGTGCAGGCAGGTATTGAATTCTATACTTCATTAATAATATGTTGTACAACACTCAAGCAGGCAACAGGTATTCTATAAATACCTGTTGACTTAAGTCTCTGCTGTTCATAAAAAGATTAAAACCAATGAAATATATTCACAACATGATTAGCTCCAACTAAAGGATGAGATACAAATTTAAAAAGGTCAACTTTTCAGCATTATAGCTGTTCTGAAAAGTGGGCTAATGGTTTTTCAATCCTTCCTAAAGATAGTCACTCTTGAGATCTTTATAAGACCATTACTCTAACTGTTAAATTTAACACACAATCATACAATTATTAATATAAATTATAGTTACATCAAAAGTTCCACCAATCTTCGACAGACTCCAGAGTCAATGACTGCCTGAATTTTATCATTGGGTCCATCAGAAAGATAAGAAAGGGCCCAGCACACATCTGCTAATACATCTGGGTCACTGCTAAACAACAATCGTGACAAGACATTTAAGCAAGGTGAAACCTGGAAGAAAAGAAAAGAGCCAATATTTAACAATTTTCTCTATTTAAGACTGAGTTTCTTTAGGAAAATATAGAAAACCATTTTAAAACAAAAATTTAATGCTATAAAAACACCAAGAGAAATTGAAACATTCTATTGTTTTAAAAATTATGATATATATGAACATGTAAGTGATTTTTTCCAATCAGTCTTTTTTTTTTTAAAGATTTACTTATTTATTTTAGAGAGAGGGGGCCTGGGGCATGAACGAGCTGGGAGAAGGAAAGAGGGAGAAGAGAAGGGAAGCAGAACTCTCCGCTGAGCAAGGAGCTCAATGCAGGGTTTGATCTTAGGACCCTGAAATCATGATCTGACCTCAAACCAAGAATTGGACACTTAACTGACTGAGTCACCCAGGTACCCCTCCAATGAATCTTACATTAAATAAGATATGTGGTAATTTAAATTTTTAAAGAGTAATGAAATACATATTTGAGATCCCTATGTTTAAATCACACACATAACACACCCAGAAAAAAGAATACCAAATAAGAGAATAAAAATGTTTTAGTTAAGTGTTTAATATGATCATGAAATATGATCCAACTAAAATAAACTTCACCTTACTTATTATATGTACATTACTGGAAACAAATCTAATAATCAGTTGAGGACTAAAGGTATAGAAAATACAAAAAAGAAATCTGAAGGGTTTTTAAAAATGAAAGTCACTAATGAACTGTACTTCTTAATGTACTGAAACCCTGAATTTTTAATTACAAAAAAGGAAAAATACATACATAAATATGTACATAACAGAGATTTTAATCCCTCTAGCATCATTAATATTACAACTATTCAGTTGTGCAATGAGCATATCACTTCACCTCTTTGATACTCAGTTTCCGTATCTGTGAATCAAAGGCTGAATTAGACAAATTCTATGATCCTTCCTTTCTCAAACCAGACAGACCTAGATTCACTAGCTGTATGATCATGGGCAAATTATCTAACAACTCTGAAACCCAATTTCTTCATTTATAAAACAGGGATAAAACAGTATTATTAAATTAGTAAGAATGCACACAGCATCTTAGAACAGTATCTGACATATGATAAGCACGGAGATATTCGCTTTTTATTGGTATTATCAGTATTGATTCTATATTTCTAAAAATGTCTTTTTTTAAAAGATTCTTATTTATTTATTTGACAGAGAGAGAGGGAGAGCACAATCAAGGGGAGCTGCAGGCAGAGGCAGAGGGAGAACTATGGGTCATGACCTGAGCCAAAGGCAGATGCTGAACCAACTGAGCTATCCAGGCACCCCACATTTGTTTTGTTTTTTTAATCATCAACCTAAAGTACCCCTCAGATAAGAGCTGTATACTAAATTTAGATATGCCACAAATAAAGAGCAATGACAGCTTTTTTAAGGTTCTAGCTTAAGATGAATTTTCTCTTAACCTCGATTTTAAAGATTGCCCGTACATAAACTATAACTGCTAAAAAAACACTAATCTATCTTCTCTGCTGGGTAAGGATGACCCAGAGCCCAGGAACAACAACAACAAAAAAGTTTGCTTTTTTTTTTTTTAGTTTGTAATAGATGTGTTTGTAAATCAGTAAAACAAATCTGTACAATTGGATCCTTTCCGAACAATCATGCCTTCACCCTTGCCAATGACCCCCTCTCCCTTGCACAGAGAAATGTGAGAATCATTTTTTAAAGCAAATATAAATTTTTGAGCTAAAAAAAATCAGCATACTGATCGATATCTTTTTGCTGATTTAAAAAATGAAGCACTACAGATTTCTAGTTTTAAGGGAGCAAAAATAAACATATTTCTGACCCACTGTTTTCTTAGAAACAAGGAAAAGAAGAAAGAGAAATACAAATCCCATCTGAGGAGTACAGCAGACATCTGTAATCATGCCACAGCACACTGTGGACAGGACTGTAAATGAGGAGAGAAAGGTGATACTTCAATGCCTGGAAAGGGAACTACCAATAAGAAGAAAGCTAATTTAAAAAAAAGAAAGAGAAAAGGAAGAAAGAAAAAGAAAGAAAGAAAGAAAGAAAGAAAGAAAGAAAGAGAGAAAGAAAGAGAGAAAGAAAGAAAATTTATCCTCCAACCATCATCACCCCAAAGAGCCTCAAGAATCCAAGGTGCCAGTTATCACAGAAAGCACAGAAGAGGAATGGTGCTAAAACAGAAACAAAGCTTAAAAACCTAAATGAGAAACATGTTAGACTATACGTAGGTGTCTAGTATTCTTAATGCTACCAAAGACTAGAGGTTTATTTTAAGGAAGTGAAAAACAAAAAGTGAACTAAAGAAACTGCACTTTATGGTATCAGACATAGATAAGTTTGAAATAAAGCACAGGATCAGAAATTATAAATTAAAAAAAAGTTTACATACTGACTGATGAAAACCTCTAGTCCCCTTCCACTGCCCAGCTCCCATATCTTCAAGAGAATACCTACTCTACACCTCAACCCAATCTATTCACTTTCCAGCAGGAGACTGGAAAATCTGTCTGGAGAAATGAATGGTCTCAGAAAACCAAAAGAAATTTTGAGTTCCTCAAAGAAAACATGGCTTTGCTGCGTAATTACTCTATAAGGAAGCCCATGAAATGACAAATCTAAGCACTCACCTCTATACCCATTTTCCATTTAGCTTTTAGTGTCTGTCTCCTAAGTATGTTGACTGCTCAGAATCATCAGTTATAGATCTCCCAGTAAAAAAGAGACTAAGACAGCAAACCATAAACAAAACAAAAACATATAAAGAAACAGACACCAGAAAAAAGAAAACTTCAAAAAAATTATAAATCCTCAGGTAGATAATTTGCTAGGTCCATTAAAAAAAGCTGTAACACCGACACAGAAAAATTCTATCTAAAGATGAGTAATCAGAGAACAAAAAAAATTCTTGAAAATATAATTGTGAAAATAAAAAAATTTCAAAAAAGTGTGAATGATAAAATCTCATAGAAAAATCACAGAAAATTCACCCAAGTCTTAAGCCCTATTAATGTGAATTACACTGTAAGTTTGGAATACAGAAACAAAAAGAAACAAAGATTCCTAACTCTAAGGAGTTTATATTTTAGTGGAAGAAATATTTTTTAAAAATTAAATATGTAATAATTTTTAAAAACATGTATTATGTTAAAAGACGCTAAGAAAAAAAGAGTAAAATGTGGAGGTCAGTGGCTTGGATAGTAACAGATTAAATTATTATGTAGGGTAGTCACAGTAGAGCTCATGGAAAAGGTAACTTATAAGCAAGCACTTACAGAAGATGAGGAAATTATGTAGATATTAAGCAGATATTAAGCATTAAGTTGTAGGCCAGTGGTTCTCAAAGTGTGGTCCATGGACCCCTGAAGGATTCTTGAAACCTTGGGGGAAGATGCCAAAACCATTTTCATAATTATACTAACACATAATTGGTCTTTTTCATTTTGTTGACATTTGTACTAAAGCTACAAAAGCAATGGTGGGTAAAACTCAGCATAAATCAAGGCAGTGGTACCAAAATGTACCACAGATTTTTGTATTCTTTATGTTCACATACTTGCAAAGAGACAGGGCAGGGGAGGGAGGAAAGATGCCTGCTTCATTTAAGAATTTACCTTATAGAAGCAGTAAAAATTAATTTTATTAAATCTCAATTCTTGAATACATACATGTCTTTTCAATACATTGTGAGATGAAATGGGAAATATGCATACACACATATGCACATATATATATACACACACACACATAAAATATATTTTAAAAATATATTTACTGGCCTATTTCAGACCCAACTGCTGATATTTTATGATACTTCACTCCTACATCCTTTAGCATTCATCTTCAAGAGAAATGGCATTTCTTTACATTTTTCTAAGACAATGTAACTGTCACATACAAAAAGTTTTCATTGGTACAGTAATATTTTCTAAGGTCTAAAGCAAATTTAAATATTTTAAGCTAAAACTTAATTTCAATCCATGACCTAATCAGTAATTAAACATTGCATTTACTTGTTATATCTCATTAGTATCTTAAAAAATCAGGCTTATTGAAATATAAATTACAGCTAAAATAATTCTTTTTAGGTGTACAGTTCTAATAAGAGTTCTGAAAACACATTCAGTGGTAATAGCTACCACCCAATCACAATATAGAACACTGCTATCATCTCTAAAACTACTCTCCTGTTCCTTTCAGGCAATCACTGATCTGATTTTGTTTCTATAGTATTGTCTTTACCAAAATATTATATTAATGAAATCATACAAGATGCAGTATTTGTGTGTGGTTTCTTCCAATTAGCTTCATTCTTGTGAGACTCACTCACACTGCTACATATACAAAGGAAAAGGCTTCTTCCTTTCTATTGTTGAATTACATTCCACTACATGAATGAAACGATATGTTTATCCATATACCAGCTGATGTATGTTTGGATGTTTCCAATTTTTGGTGTTTATGAATAAAGCTCTTATAAGCATTTATGTACAGGTCTTTTTGCAGACATACTATGTCCTATTCCCTGGGTAAGTACCATATTGCTAAACAGCACAATAAGAAACTGCTTTCTTACTAAAGTGGCTGTGTCATTTTCCATTCCTATCAGCAATATTTAAGACTTTCAGTTGCTATCCATCTTGTCAGCACTAGGTATAATTCTAAGCTCTCTAGATTTTAACGATTCTAATAGGTGTCTGCCTTTACCGTCTTTTAATCTTGAAAAGCTCCTTGGCCTATTTGTGTGCTTTCTACACCACTGATATTCTTAAGGGTCCAGGACATTTATTTCACAAACCATTCCTCAATTGTGATTTGTCTTATTGTTTGTTACCTCATTATTAGATTCAAACTAAACATTTCCAGCCAGAGCGTTACATAGGTGATGCTGTGTTATTTTTAGTATGTCACTTCTGAAGGCAGAAATGTCAGTTTTCCCTTTATTAGTAAATGCTAAACTTAATCATTTGGTTAAGGTGACTAAAGTCCACTAGAATTCTCTACAGTAAATAAAACTCCCTCCCATCCCCTTTGTAATTAATAAATACTCTGTAGGGCAATACTTTAGAACCATGTCAATATTCTTTTCCCCAACAATCTTTCCCCTTAATGTTTTAGAACTCACTGATGATTCCTGCCTAAATCGATTATTAGCATGATGGTTGACCTTTCTAATATGAAGTCCTTCTACAAGTATTAGTTGGGATTCTTCTGTAAAAAAGAGCTTTTCTTTTCCCATTTTTAGTATTAGGATAGACTCACATATTTTTTTCTTAAGATTTTATTTATTTATTTATTTGTCAGAGAAAGAGTGTACACAAGCAGGGAAAGTGGCAAACAGAGGGAGAAGCAGGCTCCCTGCTGAGCAAGGAGCCTGATGTGGGACCTGATCCCAGGACCCTGGGACCATGACCTGAGCTGAAGGCAGATGCTTAACCAACTGAGCCACCCAGGTTTCCCAGATTCTTTTTATTCAATGTGTTAAAAGTATTTCCTTTCCTTAATTCATCTTGATCCTCAAATAGTACCACATTTGGCTAGAGGAACCTCTACCTGAATATACTTCAGAGGTAAGAGCCAACAGAATTTACTGATGGAGTGGATATAGAGAATGAGATAAAAGAGAAAGCAGGCAAAAAATGTTAAAGTACCTCTTTAATAATGGAAGACAGAAATTCTATTAACTGATATGAAAGACTGCTGGCATAGAAGGTTCTGCGAGAAAAAAACAGGAATTATATTTTAAATATGTTTAAGTTCAAGATGTCTATTAGATATCCAAATAAAAATTCAGAGTTTGGAGTTAAAAAGAAAATCTGAGCCAGGCACTGAAACCTGGAAGTTGCTGGCATGTGGATGACATTTAAAGTCACAGAATGGGTAATATCAATAAGGAATTGAATGCAGATAAAGATAAGAAAAAGCCAAAACCATTCACTTTGTACTCTCAACTTTAAGAGGAAAAAGAGAAAAGGAACTAATATATGAAACTGAGAAGAAACAATCACTGAGGTAGAAGGAAAACTTAAGAAAGAAGTGGCCTGAAAACCAAGTGAAAAAAAATTACATAGGAGGAGGAAGTGATCAAATGTATCATATGAAGGCAAGAGATCATGTAAGATGAAGACTGAGAAATCACCAATTGATGTAGGAAGTCATTTAAGATAAGTTCTAAACATTGATCCCCGGACTCACAATGTGAAGACATGTGTGCTCTTAGCAAAAGCAGACTCAGTGCCATCACTGAAGGAAAATTCTGACTGGAGAGGATTCAACAAGAATGAAACGAGAGAAAGGAGACAATGAGAATAGACAAATGAGGAATTTTGCTATAAAAGAAAGCAAAGGAATGGAAGGCAATAAACATGGACGCTAACAGGGCTTTTAAGGACTAAGAAAAAATTTAACATAAGAGAAAGAAGAGTATATTTTTATAGTATTGAGAATGATGTAGGAGAATAAAACAATTACTAATGTTGGAGAGGAAAGGAGTGATGGACCTGGAGTGATGACTCTGAAAAGGGAAAACAGAAAGCTATGTCATGTCCAAACAGATGAATTAACTTTATAAAGAAGCATGGCTAAAGTAACCAACAATGACAGGAATGTATAGTAATACAAATGATGACAAGATGGCAACTGTAGTGATGGTACTAATCTATGGAAGTTCTCTTCAATTTTCTCAGTGAAGAAGCAGGGTCATAAACTGACAGTGATGAAGGAGAACAAAGTAGAGGTACAAAAGAGAAAATAAGAAACAGCCTCCTGAGAAATTTTTTGTTTGCAAGGTGTTAAAATATCTATTTGCCATTATAAATGTGAATCGACTTGAAATTCAGATAACCACGTAGCTTCTCAAAATTCATATGACTTCTCAAAGTCCTTAACATTCCATTAGATGCCTCATAAAAGCAATCATTTTTTTTCCCCCAAAGATTTTATTTATTTGACAGAGAGAAACACAGCCAGAGAGGGAACACAAGCAGGGGGAGCGAGAGAGGGAGAAGCAGGCTTCCTGCCGAGCAGGGAGCCCGATGTGGGACTTGATCCCGGGTCTCCAGGATCATTACCTGAGCCGAAGGCAGTCACTTAACCAACTGAGCCACCCAGGCGCCCCTGGGGCAATCATTTTTTAAAAAGGAAGCTTAAAAAAAATGTGGTTTAGACTATCAGTTTTCTAAATTATAAATTTTATAAATTTCAATATCTTTCAAATAAGCAAATTCTTTAGGAAAAGTGTCTCTATGAGAAAACTTTTTAAAAATCAGTCCTTTATAGCAGATGCTTGTTATTACGAAAATTTAAAAAAATCTTTACTGCTTGTCTATGGCTAAAGAACTCTAAAAACCATGTACTATAATTAGAACATTAAAAGATCCCAAAATACAAATAATGCCTTAAAAATGCAACATTGTTACTAAGCAGAAAAAAGGGAAAAATGTGGCATTTTAAACTAATCAGGTATTTATAACTATTACCACATTATTATTTCAACATATACACAGATGCATGCTATTTTAAAAGCAAAGGGAAAAAAACCTCCAAACTCTTAAAAGGAATGTATTTTAAAGAAAGAAATTTAAAATGAAAAGCAATTAATAAACCAAAGTTCACAGGGTAAAAACTCAAGTCAAAATATAGTTATCCCATACTATTTTTAAGAGGTAAAATAAAGGGAAATATGAAGAGGGAGAAATCACAGTGGGAGACGAACAATAAGAGAATATGGACTCCTCTGGGAAACAAATGGAAGGTTTTAGAAGGGAGGTGGGTTGGGGAGATGGGTGAGCCTGGTGATGGGTATTAAGGAAGGCATGGATTGCATGGAGCACTGGGTTTTATATGCAAACAATGAATTATGGAACACTACATCAAAAACTAATGATGTACCATATGGTGACTAATGTAACACAATAAAAAATAAATAATAAATAAGAGGTAAAATAAATTACTATGCTTGTTAAAATCATGAATATAATTAATATAATTAGCAAGCCAATACTATATGTGCAAGCCTAAACCTACAAATAGCTGGTGAAGGATTCACCATGATCGGTTGAATTAACCCTTATCATCGTCTCAGACGAAATATGAACATTTTCTTTCAATTCTAAAATAGTCATGGCCAAATAATGTTTTTATATATAATTTTTTTTTAATAAAAAGGGTCATTGAGGCGTGCTTGTGTACCACATATTCTTTTCCTTGTATTATACCCAGGTCAAATACTCATCCTTTATCCTCTACTATGAAGGTGAAAATTATAAAAAAAATCCTTCCAGTCTTGGACAGTGGCAGAAGGAAAGCAAATGGGAACTAGGGTAATCTAGGGAGGGAAATGAAACAACAGAGACTTTGAACACAGAAACAAACTGAGGGACTTGGAGGGAGGGGGGTGGAGGGATGGGAGAGCCTGGTTGTGGGTACTGGGG
>PITA01005469.1:0-98481 GCA_004023965.1 Spilogale gracilis | reverse complement strand
ATTAAAAAAAAAAATCCTTCCAATCTAACTAAGGCCACTGCTGCAATGTTATTTTATAATTTGCTTCCTTGGGGAGCTGTGGTATATAATTTACTCAAAACTTTTCTAAGATGTGCATTAAAAAAAATTTCTGATTAAAATAATAATTTTGGGGGTGCCTGGGTGACTCAGTAAGTTAAGCACCTCTTTTTTTTTTAAAGATTTTATTTATTTATTTGACAGAGAGAAACACAGCTAGAGAGGGAACACAAGCAGAGGGACTGAGAGGAGGAGAAGCAGGCTTCCCACTGAGCAGAAAGCCCAATGTGGGGCTCGATCCCGGGTCTCCAGGATCATGACCCGAGCTGAAGGCAGTCGCTTAACCAACTGAGCCACCCAGGCACCCCAAGCACCTGATTCTTGATTTTGGCTCACATCATGATTTCATGGGTCATGAGATCACGTCCTGCATGCCTGGCGGGGTGAGGGTGGGTCCATGCTCAGCGAGGGTCTGCTTCAGATTCCTTTCCTCTGCCTCTCTGCCCCACATACATGTGTGCCTTTTCTATTCTCTCTCAAATAAACACAAATCTTTAAAAAAAAAAATAAAGCAATAATTTTGTTCCCTTTTTTATTTTTAGGATACTTACAATGCTTTAAACTAGCTTCTTTGTCATATTATGATGTTCTTATCAACAAACATGGAATACAATAGGCATGGGTGGTTATGGAGAAATTTTATGAACTATGATTGAACCCATAACATGTTATGGGGTATGGTAAAAGATCAATAGATGATGTGGGGGTGCCTGGGTGGCTCAGTCGTTAAGCATCTGCCTTCAGCTCAGGTCGTGATCCCAAGGGTCCTGGGATCAAGCCCTGCGTCAGGCTCCCTCTCTCTCACTCCCTCTGCCTGTGTTCCCTCTCTCACTCTGTCTCTCTGTCAATTAAATAAATAAAATCTTTAAAAAAAAAAGATTAATAGATGATGGTACCAATGAGATTTTAAAGTCATGTTGGTGGTTCAAATGAAATGTGACTAAAATCATGCATTTTTCAAAATGAAATGGTAAAAGTATAAATGAGAAGGCATACCAACACATGCACCATATTTTTGAATTAGGTATTTATTATGTTTTGCCCCCAGAAACTTTATATCCTCACCAGGTTTTGAACTCTTCCTAGTGCCACAGTCAATGTTCCCCTTTCATTCAGATACTGAATTCAAAAGAAGTATAATCATAGCCTAGAAATTTACCTACATTCTTTTTAACTCGTATTGGTAAGAAAATAGAACTAGATTAGAAATTTATTAATAATCTATTCTTTTGGCAGAATATGAGCAGATGGGCAGAAAGACATTCTAAACAGATAAAAAGTACATTGGGAAAGCACAAGCCCCTGTGGATTAATTCCTTTTCCTATTGTACAACTAATAGGACTACTTGCTTTTCCAATTTTACAACTACTGAATTACCTTAACCTGTTAGTAGGCTTCAGTTTCACTTACAGGAAATAAATGAGAAGAACTAGATTAGAAGATTAGAAGATTTCTTTTTTTCTTTTCCTTTTTTTTTTAAAGATTCTATTTATCTGACAGACAGAGAGAGATCACAAGTAGGCAGAGAGAGAGGAGGAAGCAGGCTTCCTGCTGAGCAGAGAGCCCAACACGGGCCTTGATCCCAGGACCCTAAGATCACGACCTGAGCCCAAGGCAGAGGCTTTAACCCACTGAGCCACCCAGGTGCCCTGATTAGAAGATTTCCAAAGTCAACACTAACATACATATCAAGTGACACTGGTTGCTGAGAGGCAAACATGAGATAAAGTGAGTATAGAAGGGAAACTTCCTTTCTATTATATATCTCTAGACTTTGTGTATGTCCAACTATTGTCTAGTCAATAAAGAAAACAATTACTAAAAAAAAGCATAAAGTTCCTTCAACCTCTAAAAGTCTATTATAAGGAGACTCAAAAGTTTATGTACACAGATTTGTATATTTTACTCATACCTTACTAAAGTTTGGAGGAGGGTTTTTGCCTCTACATAAATTTGAGAGGGCCCATACAGCATTTCTGGTTGTTGTAAGTCTGTTTGAATTTGTTAATAACCTGCCAAAAAAAAAAAAAATAGAAAAAGGAAATTGTCACATTACATTCATTTCTTCTTTTCAGCTATTTTATATCATAAAATATAAAAATTCTCAATATATTTTATAACAGTCAATATGGTAAAGTAGAAAAAGGTAATTTTAAAAAATCATATATGTATGTGTAATATATACATATATACATATATATTCCCACTTTACTTTTAAAATTCTGAATCTATAATCTGAATGGAACCTTACAAGACATAAAACATATTCAAAAAAAGGGTGTCATGGATAACTGATTTATTTACTTTTATATACTTTATTTTTTTAAACCTTGATAGATTCATTGTTTTAAGCCACAATAGAAAATAATACAATTTTGAATATGAAATCTTTACACTGGGACTTTAAAGGAGCAGAAAAGGGAATGGATTAAAGTCTTACCAAAAGCAGCCTAAGCATTACAAATTAAGGCCAAATTATCTTAGTTAAAAAAAAGAAAAGATACAAAACATTGGGTTTGGTGCTTAAAATTATTCTATATACTTTAAAAAGAATGTAAGTACATTTTTTTAAGCCATGAAAATAATACATTTCAGGAAGCAAGGAATAACAGTGTTAAACTGAGTGAAGATGAGCTACTGAGAAGAGATGTTTGTTTTGAACAGACTGTCAATATTTTTGATCTGCAACCTGTTACAAGTATAGAGAAACAAGGTTTTTAAAAAAGTCCTTATTCAATAGTGAACTCAGCAAAAATGGTGGAGACAGTAACTCTGGCAGCCTATCAACCCCCCAGAAACAACCAAAAAAACTTGTAAACTTTGTCAGAATCAGCTTTATCAGAACTCTCGAATATAGTCAAAAGTTTATTGTAACCAAGAAACCTTTTAATTAGGAAAGGGCTGCGATGTGGTAGGAGAGATTTCAGGCAGTATAACTTACCCTTGACAGCTCCCTCCCAAGTCTGGCAGCAGTCTTGAAGAAGAAAGCTAGAATTCCTACTTTGAATTCCTGGTTCCAAAAAGGAGCTAAGGAGATTGTTTCCAAGGAATTGTGTTGGTTTTGATCTGTGTGGGTGCTGCTTGAAGGACTAATGCAAGGGACTTTCTTTTGTTTTGTCTAACTGGGAACTCTTTCATTAAGATCAACAGATAAATTCTCATCAAAAACCATGGAGAACAGAAGGCAATGAGATTATATTTAAACTGCTAAAAGCAAAAGCTCTCACTTAAGAATTCTATATCCTGCAAAATTATCCTTCAAAATATCAAAAAGAAAGTTAAGAGTCCTAGAACAACAAAATCAGAAAAACTCATCACCAGCAGATCTGCTTTATAAGAGCAACTGAAAAGAATCCTTTAGGCTGAAGTGAAAGGACAATAAACAATAACTCAAAAACAGAAGGAAAAACAAAGAACACCACTAAAAATAACTATATAGATAAATACAAAAGGTGGCAATTTTGATTTGTAATTTTTCCTTTTTTCTATATGATTTAAAAATACATAAAGCAATAATGATAAACCTATCTTAATTGGCATATAATGTATAATGTTATTTTTGACAATAACTTAAAGGGAGTAGAAGAGACATGTAACAGGAGCAGAGTTTTTTCATAATATTGCAACCAAACTGGTATTAATTCAAACAAGATCACTGTAAGTTTAAGATGTTAACTGTACTCTCTGGACTAATCATTACGAAAATAACTAAAAAGTAAAGATACAGAAAAGGAAATGAGAAGGGAATCAATACCATATCTTACACCAAAAAAATCAAATACAAAAGAAGGCAATAAGGAATTAAGACATGAAAAGCATATAAAACATATGGAAAACAACAAAATAGCCAAAGTCCTTCCTTCTTATTATTTATACTATATGTAAATGGATCAAATTCTTGAGTTAAAAGGCAGTGGCCGGCAGAATACCTTTTTAAAAAACCCCAAACAACAATCTATGAGCTATCTATACTGCATGCTACAAAATATTCACTTCACTTTTTTTTCACTTTAGAGAGAGGGAGAGAGCATATACAAGAGCGGGGAGAGGGAGAGGAGAGTGGGAAAGAATCACAAGCAGACTCCCTGCTGAGTACAGAGCCCCAGATGGGACTAAATGTCACAATCTATGAGATCATGACCTGGCTGAAACCAGTAGACAGACATTTAACCAACAGAGCCATCCAGGTGCCTCTACAAGATACTCACTTAAGATCTGAAGACAAACAGGCTGAAAATGAAAGGATAGGAAAAGATATTCCATGCAAATAGTAACCCATAGTTATACCAGTATCAGGCAAATAGACTTCAAGTCAAGAATTATTTTTAAAAGATTAAGAGGGACATTATATATTGATAAAAAGTCAACCCATCACAAAGCTCTAACACTCATAAACTTGGAAGACATAACTACACAGCAAAATATACAAAGCAAAAACTGACAGACTTGAAGGGAGAAACACACAGTTGTACAATCATAGTTAGAAACTTTAGTACATTGTATTCAGTAATGGACAGAACACTTGGATAGACCAGTAAGAAAAAAAGAGGACTTCAATAACACTATAAATCAAATAAACATAAAAGACACCTATACAACATTCAAATCAGCAACGAGAATACATATTCTCCTCAACTGCACATTAAACATTCTCCAGGATATACTGTGTATTAGATCATAAAGCAAATCTGATATGTTTTAAAAGACTGAAATTACACAAAGTATCCTCTCTGACTACAGTAAAACTAAAAATCACTAATAGAGAGAAAAGTTGGAAAATTTACAAATATGTAGAAATTAAAAAAAAAAATCCTCTTAAACAACCAATGGGTAAAAACAAAAAAACAAAACCAAAAATGAGAAAATTAGAAAATATTTTGAAATAAATGAGAATGTGTCGGGGACGGCATGATCCGCCCCTCCTGCCATGCCGCAAGCCACCAGAAACTTTGGTGGAGGTACCCATGAATGTGAATGAAAGTCCCTCTGGGCTTTCCCTGCCAAGAATCTGGAAAGCCACGTACCTTGTGGGCCAGGGCAATATGTCCTTTGTGTCCCTGGGACGTGCACTTGGGCAAGTGCTCATCCAGGGCACGGAGAGCCATGATCCTCCCTCAAAGTGAAAGAGGTCTGTAAAGTTGCAATCATCAACACCGAAAAATATTTGTTTCCATTGTTCCCTGTCTGTTTAACTACCATGAATTCTTTGACACTATTTCTTCTTACTTCACTTATAATCAAGTAAATGCTTTTGTTTCTACTTACCATCATTAAAAATAGTTTAATCTTAAATATCCTGCAGCTCTATGGAGGAGATTGTCAGGGCTTTTAAATGGTTAAATAAAGGGCTTAATATAAGAAATAAAACTGTACTAACAAGGACTTTGCCACACACACAAAGGATCCATAAATAAAGAGTTCTGTACCCAGTCATGGAAAACAGGCTTGAGCAAATGCTTTTACCTTTGCAAAAGAAGTTATCTTTCTCCTTGACACCAGAAAGACTAACTTTTGGTCATTGTAATTAATAATGTACCTAAAACTTTGTACAGAACTCATCTAACCCTTTCAATTGCCTTCTTGTTTGTAAGACTTGCTTAAAAAACACCGTATCATTAGTCTACCCCTTATCGTCTAGGCACCAAATGTAAGAAACTGTAAAAAAAAAAAAATCTTACTGAATAACATGTCCTTGGTTTGGTTTTGGGAGTTAACTCTGAACTGTAGATAGGTGCACCTGCAAAAACATGTTTCAATAATCAAAACACTAGGTTTCTCTAACAAAGACACTGAGTAATCAAAAATCAGTTTGTTAAACTTTAACCTAAGTGCATCCCCCAACCTCCTCACTCTGGAATAATAAAAGACTGGGACCCTTAACAGTCAAGAGAGACAAAGGCAGAGCCAGAGGCAAAGGAAAAGGCAGAGGCCGAGAACCTGTGAAGGGAGAGCCAGAGAGCAAGAGAGACAAAAGCAGAGACAGAAGCAGAGACAGAAGCAGAGACAGAGGCCAGAGCCCATGAAGTGAGAGCCTGAGAGCCAGAGAGCCAGAGGGCCAAAGCCAGAGCCAGAGGGCCAGAGCCAGAGCCAGAGAGCCAGAGCCAGATCCAGAGAGCCAGAGCCAGAGCCTGAGCCTGCTTCATAGGTCTCTCCTGACTGACCTCGGGTCTATCAGCTTGCACCAGTCTCCGTGTCCATGTCATTACTTCGCCTGCCAGACATCCCGAGGTTCGGGACCCACATCTCTGCTGAGGCTGGTCCCCGGTAAGAATGAAAACAAACAAACTTAATGGGATACAGTGAAAGCAATGCTCAGAGAAAAAATTATAGCTATAAATACCTACATAAAGGAAAGAGGATATCAAATCAGTAGCCTTAACTTCCATCTTAAGAAACTGCATAACTTAGAGCAATCTAAACCCAAAGCTAGCAGAAGGAAGAAAATAATAAAGAGCAAAAGAGTAAATAAAATAAAGAGTAGAAAAATACTACAGAAAATGAACTAAACCAAAAGTTGATTCTTTGGAGGAAAAAAAATCAACAAAATTAACACCTTTACTTAGACTGACAAAGGAAAAAAGACTCAAAATTAAGAATGGAAGTGGGGAGGGACAGGTGCTTGGGTGATTCGGTTGAGCATCTGACTCTTGATTTTGGTGGGACTGAGCCCCTCACTGGGCTCTGCACTCAGTCTGCTTGTCCATTGCCCTTTGTTACTCCTTCCTACCCATGGAATAAGCACAGGTACACATGCATGTTCTCTCTCTCAAATTAAAGAAAAAAAAAAAAGGATTTTTTTTTTTTGTGGGGTTATTACTACTGATCGTCCAGAAATAAGAATATAAGTATAGAAGAATACTATGGGGGCACCGGGGTGACTTGGTTAAGCATCTGCCTTCAGCTCAGCTTGTGATCCTGGTATCCTGGAACTGGGCTCCCTCCTCAGCAAAAAAGTCTGCCTCTCCTTCTCCATCTGCCTCCCCCCCTGCTTATGCTCTGTCTCTTGCTCTCTGAAATAAATAAAATCTTTAAGAAAAAAAAAAAAAGAATACTATGAACAAGAATAAGCCAACAAACTGAATAACCCAGAAGAAATGAACAATTAGAAACATATAAATTACCAAACTCAAGAATAAATAGAAACGCTGAATAGGCCTACAAGGATTAAATATATTGATCAGTAATCAAAAACCTCACAATAGAGTCCAGCACAAGATGGCTTCACTGGTAAAATCTACCAAATACAAGAATTGAAACCTTCTTAAACTCTCCCAAGAAATAGAAGAGAACATTTCCTAACCTGTTCTATGAGCCAGCAGTATCCTAATACCAAAGTCAGTCAAAGACATCACAAGTACAGACCAGTATTTCTAATAAATACACATGCAAAAATCTTCAACAGAATTCTAGGAAACTGAACCCAGCAATGGTTGTATACTATAACCTAATGGAATTTACCCAGGAAGGCAAAGATGGTTCAATGTACAAATAATAAATAATACACATTAACAGAATGACAGGGGAAAAAAATATGTGATCTTGTCAATTGATGCAGAAAAAGCATTTAGGAGAACCCAACACTCTTTCATAATAAAAATACTCAACAAACTAGGAATAGGAGCAAAATACCTCAACATGATAAAGAACATTTATGAAAAATCCACATCTAACAACATACTCAATGGTGACAGTGAAACCTTTTACCCGAGATCAGAAACAAGATGAAGACCCCTGCTTTTGCCCTGTTATGCAACACTGTACTAGAAGCTCTAGCCACAGGAATTAGGCAAGAAAAAGGAATAAAGGTATTCAAATTAGAAAGCAATAACTGAAACTATTACTATTTACAGATGACATGATCTTATATAGAGAAATCCAAGAAAATCCACAACAAAACCCCATTATTGCTAATGAATGAATTCAACAAAGGTGTAAGCTACAACTAAAACACAAAAACCAACCGTGTGCCTATATACTACCAATGAGCAAGTCAAAAAAATTTTCATCTAAAATAGTATCAAAAAGAATAAAATACCTAGGAATGAATTTAACCAATTCTGTACACTGAAAACTAATTCACATGGAATTGCAAGGAGCCCTGAATAGGTAAAGCAATCTTTTTCTTTAAAGACTTATTTGAGAGAGAGAAAGAGAGCATGCATGAGCAGGGGGAGGGGGCAGAGAAGACAGCAAGGGTGAGAGAGGGAGAAAGAGAATCTCAAGCAGACTCCCACCAAGCACAGAGCCTGATGCAGGGCTTGATCTCACAACCCACGAGATCATGACCTGAGCTGAAATCAAGATTCAGACACTTAACTCACTGAGCCACCCAGGCACCCCTAAATAGCTGAAACAATCTTGACCAAAAAAAAAAAAAAAACAACCAACCAACCAAACAAACAATGAAGGACTCTCATGTTCTGATTTCAAAATTTACCACAAAGCTACTGTAATCAAAATAATACAGTACCATTCACCGAGGAAAGAATATTCTCTTCAACAAATTATGCTTTGATAAGTGAATGCCCTTGCATCATTTAAAAAAATAACTCAAAATGCACTGAGGATGCAAACATAAGAGCTAAGACTGTAAGATTCTTTGAAGAAAATGTAAGGACAAATATTCATGACCTTAGATTTGGCAATAGTTTCTCACATACAATACTGGAAGAATAAGCCACAAAAGTAAAAAAATACACAAACTGGATTTCATTTGCGACTCAATGGACACTATCAAGAGTGAAGACAACACAGAAAATGCAAAAAAAATTGTAAAATCATTAATCTGATAAGAATGTATTCAGAATATATGAAGAGTTCTTACAACACAGCAACAAAAGACAAGTAACCGAATTAAAAATTATTCAAAACACTTAACAGACATTTCTCCAAAGAAGATATAGATAGAGCCAACAAACCCATGAAAAGATGTTCAATGCAAATCAAAGCAAAATGAGATACCACCTCACACGTACTAGGGTGGCTTAAAACAAAATAACATAGTAACAAGTGCTGGTAAGAATGTGGAAAAACTGAAACTACATTGCTGGTGGGAATGTAAAGTGGTGCTTCTGCTATGGAAAATAGTTTGGTGGTTTCTAAAAAGTTAAATATAGAGTTATGACCCAGCAATTCCATTCATAGGTATATACCTAAAAAGAATTAAAAACTGTTCAAACAAAATCTTGTACATGAATGTTCACAGGAATACTATTTAATCAACAGGTGGAAAATAATTGGCCACCAACTAATGAATGGGTGAACGAAATGTGGTAGGTACATCCATAAAATAGAATGTTATTCAGCCATAAAAATAATGAAGTACTGATACATGTTATAATATGGATGAACCTTGAAAACAATATGCTAAGTGAAAGAAGCCAGATACAAAAGGGTCATACAATGTATGATTCCATTTACACGAAATATCCAGAATGGGCAAATCCATACACGCAGATTATCAGTTTCCAAGAGGTGGGGCTCAGAGGAAATGGGGCATGACAGCTTACTAGGTATTAGGATTTCTGTTTGGAGTGTTAAAAGTTCTGGAACTAGATAGTGGTGATAGGCACAAAACACTGTTTAATGCCAGTGAACTACACATTTTTAAATAGTTAAAATGATAAAATTTTATGTTATCTATATTTTACCATATACCAAAAAAATCTGTTCTACAGGTTTTCCTAGTCTTTGAAACCTCTTAAAACTGTAACTTATTTAGAAATAAAATTATTACATTGACTTTATCAGGAGTTGAAAAACTTTTTCAGTAAATATTTTAGGCTTTGCAGGCCTTTCTCTGTGCAACTATACAACTCTACTGATGTAGCATGAAAGCAATTGTAGATATTAAGTAAGCAAATGGGAGTTACTGGGCTCCGATAAAACTTAATTTATAAAACAGGAAGCAGGCCAGATTTGGTTTGAGGCCTGTAGTTGGCTAAGCTGTGTTGTATACTATTCTTTATCTATATTAAGGAGGTTATTATATAAATTAAAGTCAAATTAAATTAAAACAACAAATGTGTCAGTATATGAAATCCACAGTAGTCAGATTTACATTTGCTGAGATATTTACATTTACTGCCAAGTTATTACACTGAGAATCAAATGAAGTAGAATAAAGCAAATTAAAACTCAAACAGAACTGATAAAACCATATATTAATAGAAGTTTTGCATTTACTTAAGCAATAACTAAAATGTGAACTTCAATGTGAACAACAGATAATCCATAATCTCAATAAAAACCAGTAACTTTAGGGGCGCCTGGGTGGCTGTTGGTTAAGCGACTGCCTTCGGCTGAGGTCATGATCCCGGAGACCAGGGATCGAGTCCCACATCGGGCTCCTTGCTCGGCAGGAAGCCTGCTTCTCCCTCTCTCACTCCCCCTGCTTGTGTTCCCTCTCTGGCTGTGTTTCTCTCTGTCAAATAAATAAAATCTTAAAAAAAAAAACAAAACCAGTAACTTTCTTCCTTTTGCCCAACTAAAGTGAGAGCATCTGGTAGCTAAATTGACATAATTTCTTTTTCACTACTCTTCTCAATTTTTTAATGAAATTTTCAAACTTTCTAACTTTTTAGGCCGACTCATTTTCTGAAATTCATTATATTTACAACTAGCACTATATAGCTGGGTACTCTTTCTCCATTAGAGCTTTATTTTTTAGTTCGGTTTCTTTGGTCATGATTAAATGCTCCGCAGAACATTTAAAGGAATTAGAACTAAGAAATGCTTACTTACTATTTCAGAAACCATTACCAACTTGAGATAGTAACAAATAAGAAAAAGAGATAGAAAACAAAAGTAAAAGAAACAAAGTGCTCAGTTAATCTATGAACCATATAATCAGGTCAGAAAAATTTCAAATTGAAAATTTAAGAGATACTTTTAATAGTATGAATTTTACTTTTCATTTTTTAAAATTATGTTTATTAGTCACCATACAGTACATCATTAGTTTTTGATACAGTGTTCCATGATTCACTGTTTGCATATAACTCCCAGTGCAACTCTCTATGCAATCCATGCCCTCCTCAATAACCATTACCAGGCTCACCCGTCCCTCTGCCCCCTTCCCTTCTAAGACCCTCACTTTGTTTCCCAGAGTCCACAGTCTCTCATGGTTCGTCTTCCACTCCAATTTTCCCCCCTTCATTTTTTCCTTCCTTCTCCTACTGTCCTCCATGCTATTCCTTATGTTCCACAAATATGTGAAACCATATAATTTACTTTCTCTGCTTGATTTATTTCACTTAGCATAATCTCCATAATCTCCTCCAGTCTTATCCATCTTGATGTAAAAGTTGGGTATTCATCCTTTCTGATGACTAAAATTCAAATCAAAACTACATTGAGATACCAGTTAGAATGGCAAAAATAGTATGAATTTCAAAATAACTCTCATATTGAACTCTAAATCAGTATTTTCTTTTATAGCTCAGCTAAATTCTCAAATACTTTGGAACATTAACTCTGAATAAGACCAAAGTTAATGACATTATAGCAAGTGGTTCAGTGCCCTGCTATAGGTAGTTAAGTTATACATAATTAAGTATTCAATGTTAGTTGACTGAAATGCTGTGAAATCACTGTAAAAGAATAAAATATTTTTTGCAAGCCAATAACTAAAAATTTATTTCTCCTTTCAATTCTTTATCTTGGAGAGGAGGCTAATAGTATAGAAACAATTTTTTCCTTTTACCATCTCAATTAGTTTTTTCTTTTTCACTACTCGCCAGTGGCATCTAACCTAAAAAAAAATCCTCTTTCTTTGGATCTTTTGAATAACTAAGATGAATAAAGGAATCTACCTTTCAAATAAGTTTATGTAATTTCTATTTAGGTCCTTACATTATAGGGTAATTTCTTTTTTAAAAAGTGTATAATGTATTTGAAAAAGAAACTACTAAATAAATCATTTACCTCTAATTAAAAAAAAATCTTTTTGGGGGCGCCTGGGTGGCTCAGTTGGTTAAGCAACTGCCTTCAGCTCAGGTCATGATCCTGGAGACTGGGGATCGAGACCCACATCAGGCTCCCTGCTTGGCGGGAGGCCTGCTTCTCCCTCTCTCACTCCCCTTGCTTATGTTCCCTCTCTGACTGTGTTTCTCTCTGTCAAATAAATAAAAAATCTATTAAAAAAAAATATTTTTTTTCTTTTCTCCAATCTTTTATGATCTTTGTTCTCTTAACATTTCAATATCAAATATAAAAACCTGATATCCTAAATACATCCTCTGTTCATATACTAAAGATTTCCTTTGTTAGCAAAACATAAATTTATTGTACTAAAAACTACTACATATCCTTATTTTGTAGAATTATTATTTCAGCACAGTGAGCATCAAGTACACAATAAATACTATTAAGTATGGCTTAAGAAAATATAAAAGACCAAAAAAAAAAAAAAAAAAAAAAAAAAAAAAAAAAAAAAAAAAAAAAAAAAAAAAAAAAAAAAAAAAAAAAAAAAAAAAAGAAAATATAAAAGACCAAAACAAAATTGGAATTTTTTTTGTTTGCTTTTACTACTGCTCTTGCAGAAAGAGCTAAACATACCCCAAATTTAGAAGCATCACGAAAGAACATAATTATGTTTGTATTAATACAGTGTAGAACAGTTTTAAATACTTACTCTAAAAGAGGTGGAAGTATTTCACAATTCAAAACAAAATCTCTGCATTCTGCATTGTCACCAGCAATATTACCAAGTGCCCAAACAGCCTTAGAAAAATGAGAAAAAAAACATTCTGTTACAATGCCTTAAATAAGATGCTCTCTCTTTAGAATGAGATTTTAGTATAGAACGGACAAAGTAATAGTTTCCAAGCTGTTAAAAAAAAAAAATGGTAGGATAGTAAAGAAAGTTTAAAAGAACCATTTACTAATATTTTTTATCAACTGAATAATAGGGCATTAACATCAACATTTTTTCATTGCATACTAGTAAAATGTTTATTCTGTTCAACAAATATATCTGTACCATTTACTAATATTTTTGATCAACTGAAGGATAAGGCATTAACATTTTTCATTACAACCTAGTGAAATGACTATTCTGTTCAATAAGTAGTCTGTCTTTACAAGACAGGCATCTTAACCAACTAAGCCATAGAGTGATCTAAGAAAAACCTTTTGAAGTAATGACATTTTTCACCCTCTGAAGTCTATTACTGTTGGAGAAATTAGTATGTATAATTTCTTTGGAAGTCAACTTTGAAATATATGATAAGAACTTGAAAAATTTTTCTTTAACCAGGGTTAAGTCATTTTTCCTAATGAAATAATCAAGACACACATAGATTGAGATAATGATGTTCATTGTAACATTAATAAGCTAGAAATAACTCTAATATATAATAACTTCATGAACAGATAACAAATTATGGTTCATACCTAACTAGATAATAAGTAATCAGTAAAAGTTTCTTGGAAAAATAATTAATGCATTAGAAAAGGCTACCAATATCAATTAAGTGAGGGGGGTAACCCATGTGGGTGTGCATATATACATATATATACATATATACATGTATATAAATATGAAACTAAACATACATACATATATACAGATATATAAATATAAACAGATGAATGGGATGGAAAATCAACAGATAAATTTGCCAAAAAATAGTTTAAAACAAAAATACCAAATCATTTTATTTTCTTTTATTGGTACAAAGTATATGTGATTAAAATTTTCCCTCTTATAACTATGAGAATTTATAATGTCTATTTAAAAAGTTACATTAAAAATAATGTAAAAAAAGTAATGTAATATTTTAAAAAGAAACAACAAAATAATCTATGTACACACAAAAAATAAGAAGTCAGACCTGCCCAGGTTTAAACTGAGTTCAGCCATTCACTGTGACTTTGGGTAAATTACTAACTTTTCTGAGTCTCAGTATGCTTTTTTATATGTGGGAATAGTAATTTCTGATACCTGGCATCACACTCACAGGGAACACAGGATTATGCCTGAGACAGTGCATTCTGGCTTCCTTCTAATTTGACACTGAAGAGAAATTCCTATATTTTAAAAAAATGTAATGCACATGCAACTCTCAATACCTAATAAATATAACCATTCAAATTAGAAACATACCTGCTCTTGTACATCTTCATGCTCTGAATTAAGAAGTTTGATAAAAATTGGAACAGCCCCAGTTTCAATCACTACCTTGGTATGAAGAAAAGTTCCAGATGCTATATTAGTTAATGCCCATGCAGCTTCAAACTAAGGAAAAACAAAGGTAGAGTAAATGATAAGCACCAAAGAAATATCAGAAAGAAAGGGAAGAAGAGAGGGAGTAAAGAGTTAGCTGGACAAGCCTTAAAGATGGATTTATGATGAATAAGATTAATCAGATTTCAAAAATAAAAACCCTTTGTTTTAAGAAAGGACTCAATTTGGAAAAATAGAAACTGAGAAGAATATAATGAAACTTTTCAAAATAATGAATAATAAATGAACACATCTGAAATTATATTTCATTCACAGAACTCCTAATCTTTACTATTTAGAGAGCCAGAAGTCCTAAAGCAAGCAGTTTAAAAATAAATAAGACACTACTTAATAGAGCAACAGTACATTTATGGAACTTAGAATCCTAAAAGCTACTTTTGTTTCCTTAGGGATGGATCACCTAGTTCCAACCTCCTCATTAAATAAATTAAGAAAATAAGAAGTCCAGAGACTTAGATTTGTTCAGAGTTAACGAATTCACTATTAGCAAAGCTAGAGGCAGAACTTGTATTTCTATAAACAGCAGAAACTCTAAGAAGTCGGGTGCCTGGGTGGCTCAGTTGGTTAAGCGACTGCCTTCAGCTCAGGTCATGATCCCAGAGATCCCGGATCAAGCCCCACATCGGGCTCCCTGCTCGGCAGGAAGCCTGCTTCTCCCTCTTTCACTCCCCCTGCTTGTGTTCCCTCTCTGGCTGTGTTTCTCTCTGTCAAATAAATAAAATCTTAAAAAAAAACAACCAAAAAACTGAAAAGTCACTCATATCAATTCTACCTACATCTGAATATACTTAAATGTGATGGATTTGTAACAGAAAATTCAAAACCATGGCTCTCAAACAGTAAACCAGCAAATTACTGAAAATGGTCTACAAATTTACAGGCAAACTAAGAAGTGACCATGACTTCAAAAATATTTGGCATAGACAACTTTTCACAGGAAAGGTACATATCACTATGACTAATAACAAATCCAAAAGCATTACTAAAAAGCATGAAAAGTAGTTACTATTATGTGTAGGACTAAATTTTTAAGGGAGGAAATTATGTTGAAAAAAAGAAAAAGACCAATCATAAAGAAACAAACTAAAGGACAATTAAAAGGTTACTCCATAAAATTCTCCTAGGTATCTTAAGAAAAAGCATTAAAGCAAAGTGGTGAATTCACAAGTTGACAAAACAAGTAATTAACAATGAAAGGATTGATATAAATAAGTGGGGAATTGCAGCAAACTAGAGAGGACTATCATTTTTTCTAAAAAGAAGGGAAAAAAAGAGGAACTTTCTAAAAGGGGGAGTACAACTCCTATTTAGTTTCACTAGATCTTTACTGTATGGCAGCAACGCCAACTCTTCTGATTTGTCAAAAGGCAGCAAAAATCTGAATTTCCGTATTAAATTCTCCAATATTTTAAAAGCCAATATCTAATTCACATTTTTAATATCTATTTCACATTTTGTAAGCCAATAAGCCCCCAGCTGGAGGTCTCTTCGACAGATCAATAATCTGAACTGGCATATTTCCTATGAACATGGCAAAGCTACAGCTGTGCCAAGACCATACTCCTGAATTTCATGAAGTTTTAAGTGTTTAATAAATTGGAAAGTCTCCAATGTTCTTGAATACGCTATGCTTTTTGTACATGCTGTTCTCACAACCCGGTATTAATTTTCCTCTCTTCACGTTCATCCCGAAAAGGTTCCTCCTCACGACTAGCCACACAATACTACATTTATGAAGTCTCCAACTTCCCCTACACAGATGAGTTATTACACTGTCTGTGCTCCTAAAGCACTTTGTTTATAGTTCTGTTATAGCACTAAGCATACAATGGATCACAGATCTGTTTACATGTTTGTCTTCCCCAACAAAGAGTGAAGAATTTCTGGAGAGAAAGAAATATTTTAATTTTGTAATACAATGCCTTATACACAATACATGGCTATAACTAACACTCACTTTTATTTACTCATATTTACTCACTTCCTTTTGAAAGAGAAAAATGAATGAATTCATTTAGAATTAAAGTGCCAAATAATCAAATATCAGGAGGCTTGGATTTTAGTCTGGACTTAGGGCTTAAGTATAAAGCAAAAGGGCTAGAAGTCATGAACTGTAATTCTTACAGAGCTAACACCTAAAGACTTTGAAAACTAATGGACAGTATTACTATATATAACACAAAGCAGCTTTTCCTCAGCCATCCTTATTGTAAACACTCAAACTTTTTCAGCATAAAATCATGATAGGCAATATTCATGTGTGCAACACATTCCTTTGTTTCTGATCTAAAAAGTGAGGAGCTTTCCGAAATTACTCAGAGAAGCAGAACACTATTCTAAATTGTAATTTCAACAACCATTACTCAAATACCAGTAACAATCTTCTGTTACTGACAACAGTGCTGGTAAACTAGGTGCAGGTCTTCTGCAATTCCTGATAATAATTCCACATGTATACCTAGTTAAGAATATGCACAGCAATGAAATCAGGAAAAGCAATCTTTCTTAAAAGAATAGCAAAAACTTGCAAAATTCAGCAACTTACTATTAGCAGCCAATTATTTGGAAGACATCTTACAACTGTCCCTACAATTATGTCACCACATAACTGAGAAGCAATGCTCATTTGCACAAACCTAACTTTGGTCACATTTTCAGTTGATTTTATTGATTTCATTAAAAAAAAAAAAAAGAATCAATCAAATAAAAATGTCTTAAAAGGTAAAAGAGTTTATACTGAAAAGTTACAACACTAACTTGCTAAGAGTCAGAAAAATTTGCCCATTAACATTTTAATTTGAGGTTTCTAAAACAAAAAAATTATTGAAGGTGACAACTACAAAATTTTTATTAACATTATGAATGATTTTATGTAGTTTTCCCAAAATTGTTTTAATGAAATAATAGTCCCTAGAAAAAACTAGCATCGCAAACATGACTAAGACAAGACAGGTAGTACTACCTTTTCCTTTAATTGCCAAGTATTTCCTAAATGCTTACAATACATTTAATATTGTAGAAGTTCACTAGAAATTTTAATCATGTTATTTCTGGAAGGAGATTAAGAAAGAAAACTTTAGAACTTACCTGTAAAGTACAATTTTCATTTCTTTCAAGAAATTTCACAAATCTCTGTACAACTCCTGGTTTCTGTATAACCTGATCAATTGGTGGATTAGGTTCTAAAAATTAAAAAAGAATTAAGTTATTACATAGGCACAAAAAGATAACAAACTGGTCTCTGTCAATTAGCAGGATGCACAAAATAACTCCTTCATAGGTTTCACTGACCAAGTTGAAAAGCCTTAGGTGGATTTAACTGATATAAACAAATGTTCTCAAAATTGCCATGTTTACCAGAAAGCAAATTCTTTTCCATTAATCATAGTAAGAAAAATTTTAAAATATTTTCTACACAAATATTTAAGTATTTTAAGTTGAAGGCTACTTAGAAGGTCATCTTCACAACATGGAGTATTTCAGTCTAATACTCAAAACACCAACTGATAGGTAATCTTCCTCCTAATCCTTTATAAGCATTCCCCATTTTCCAGGGATATCTCCTTCCCTATCAACCATTATCTAATTCTTCTCAACTAAATGATATTCTATTCTGTCACAGTATTGTTCATTATTCACAGAAATGCTACTGGACTCTGTAGGATTCTTTATAAATTTTCATGAAACGCAGAGGGCTTTTGAGAATCATAAAATCCCAGGCACCTGGGTGGCTCAGTGGGTTAAGCCTCTGCCTTTGGCTCGGGTCATGATCTCAGGGTCCTGGGATCAAGGCCCGCATTGGGCTCTCTGCTCAGAGGGAAGCCTGCTTCCTTTTGCCTCTCTGCCTACTTGTGATATCTCCCTCTCTCTCTCCCTCTCTCTCAAATAAATAAATAAATAAATAGAAAAATTTTAAAACAAAGATATACAAAATTAAAACCAAGATTATTTCAGCTACTGGCAATCTAAGTATCAACAACTTTTCCTTCTCCCTTGGCTTCAACAAAAAGTATGCTCCTGTGGTTCTGTAGGAACTTCTCTGTTAGTGTTCCCTAATAATATAACAAAAGAATAAAAAAGTCCTCCTTGAGGGTTCCCTGGATGCTCAGTCACTACGGCCTGTGACTCTTGATCTCGGGGTTGTGAGTTCAAGCCCCACATTCAGCATGGAGCCTACTTAAAATAAATAAACACACTTTATAAAAAAATAGATCTTACTTGCAAGTATATTTTAAGGAAAAATTAAGACCTACTGACTTACTGACAATGAAGGTATCTTAAAATAAAAAAATCTAATAAATAAACTCTATTATAAATCTTTTCATATCAAATAGGCATACTGAAAGTAATTCTTGCCTTTAGAAAGCAGCTTTCTAAATTTCTGTGTTGCTGTTAGCTGTTGATCAGCATTGTTAGAAAAAATCATCTGAACCATATCTGTGGTGATAACTTCTTCCTAAAACAGAAAATACAATTTATCACTTAAATATTTTGCATGAGTAACTGTTGCTATAGCCACTATCTCTGAAATACTGTTGAAGTATAAGTTGAAATACATTTTTGTAATATCTACCTCTGGAATGGGTACAGTGGAACTGATATCCGGATCCTGGATAGGACTTTCTAGCATAGACTCATCATTTCTGGGCAAAGAGACATTTCTGCGTTTGAACAACTGTAATAAAGAGAGATCACTTTATACACTGGGCTTTCCAGAAAACACTGAATTCCCACAGAATTATATTTTTCACTGATATGAACAAAATAAACTGATCATTTAAAAAATCTAAATATTCAGTATTTTTCAATCACTATACCATGAAGACCTAAATCATCTTTGAGAAGTTAAACTTTCCTGGCTTGGTTAGCTCTGACCTGCAGACCACTTTGGGTCAGTTCTTAATCTGGGGTCATTTACCAAGGGCCGGTCCCATAAGCCGAGTACACATTTATGTTTTATATCATTTGAAAAAAAGTACATATGCTCACACTGGTATATGAGATGTCTAAGAATTTTTCCAAGAAAATCTTAATAAAAAAAGCAAATTAGTTACATGGGAGAATATTGTAAGATATTAACAAACACATATCAGATTAATAAGCAATAGAGAACAATTCTAAGGAAATATATGGCCCTATCCTTTTTATTTTAGAAATGAACAAAAATTTAAAAAAAAAAGAGAGAGAGGAGGAATAAGGCATAGTGACGTTACTGGGGGGGATTTATGGATACATTTCCTATATCAAAATAGAGAAGAAAAAAATATGGTATACTTTGATAGCTAAAGGAAAACTGTTTTTTTCAACCAGCATACAATTCCTTCTAATCATTCATTCAACAGATTTTTTTAGTTTTTGAGTCCTTACTGTAATAAAGTAGTGACTGTGCTAGATACTACAGATAGGGAGATGACAAATCTTATTTCTAAAATAGGCCTTTCTCTACTTTCATCATTGCTAGTCCTTTTTTTTTTTTTTCTTTTTTTTTGTTAGTCCTTTCTATACATAGGTTTTAATTCATGCATGTGAGGACTATAACCTCCTTAATTATAAATACTTCTAAATTTAAGTGTATCTTGGAATGAAATATGTTGAGATGCCCTCTTTTAAAGGATTTTTCTATTCCTTATGCCACATATACAAAGTTCAAAACAGAGAAAGCTAAGAGACCTAGCTTGCTAATGAGGCTATAGAAGGAACAGTGTGAGTAGCAAAGGAAGAGGACTGTAATTAACTTCGGAGCAAGAACTATGAAAACCACAAAGCAACAAACGAATATAATGGGTTTTGGAGGGGTAGGGGTGGGCAAATTTTACAGTGACAAATGGAAGTGATCTAAATAGGCTTAAGAGTAAAAATTTCTTTAACACTGGGATAAAATATGATTAAGATAAAAGGCTTATCAATAAAACAGAAAAGCTGTTCCTCTCAGTAATTAAAAACAGCACAGGATTCTAATTCATGAATTATTCCTGGAGTCTAATAAAGAACAGATTTATTTATATTTAATTTCCTAAAAAACATTTTTCATTTTAAATTATCTAAAAATAAGATAATAATGTAACTTCAAAAATCTATATAATGATGTATCTGTGTTAAACAGATTTAAATATTTTAAAACACCCACCTGCTCTTCCCTTTTTTGTTTTCGAAGCTGTATTCCTTCTTCTTCTCTTCGTCTACGCATCTCTTGGGGATTTAGAGCTTTATTCTTATAACTTTTCATTCTATAGTTATCTTTCCCTGGACTAGCCATGGCATCTTAAGGTTAGGAGAGAAGAAAACAGATACTGATAATTCTCAAAACAACACAAGATGTTTACCAGGAAAACTAAGTTCGTGTTTACAACTTAAATAGACTGACAAAACCGATTCTGAAAATTATGTATGAAGAATACATTCCCTCATTCCCATATCAATATTAGAGCAAAGCAACCAAATATTTTTGGACTAAACTATCAAACAAATAATATATTTTAGTCTAAACACAGATAAAGTCATTACCCTAACTTTACTGATTTTAAGATGCACTCCCCAATGCCTGGTGTTTTAACCTTTCTGAAGTAGGATGCATCTTAAAATCACTGTCTGCTAGGATATAAACAATCATGAAATAGTTGGGTAGCTGTGTTTCTGTCAAATAAATAAATAAAATCTTTTTAAAAAAAGAAAGAAAAGAAAACCAGAGAAGATGCTGTGATCAATTAATATTTATGAAGTAAACAGAAGACAAGGAAAGGCTGGCATTTATCTGCCATCTCTGATATCAAGGATAGACTAATGAACTGGTAAATTTTACTATAAGTTGTAAAGTACACTAAAACATATGCATTAAATCCTGTGAGAGCACGAAAGGCACAGCAACTAACTATGCTTTAGGGAGTTCTGAAAGTTGTCTTAAAAGAGCAAGAATTTGTCAGAGAAGAGGATGAAGAGGAAAAATCAGGAAGGAACAAGCATCTCAAGCAGAGGGAATATATGCAAAGGCAAAGAGTTCTTGCACAAGACTGGCATAAACACAAAACAGTAAGAGATTAAGTGTACCTGAACAAGATTTGTGGGAGAAAAAGCAGGAGATAAAGCTAGGAAGGTAACTAAGAACATATATGGTTCCTGCAATGAGGTTGAGAAATTTGGACATGACCCTAATTAACAACTAAAAAAAGTTAAAGAGAACACTGTTTCAAACATTGATGATGAAGACCTGAACTAAATTGGCAGCTATAACTAGAAATGTAGAAGACTGGCTGATTTCAGAAACATTGCAGAAATTGATTTAATAAGAATTAGAGACCAAATAAATGCAAGGAATATGTGGTAAAGAAGAAAAAGGAGTTTAGGATGACTCCATGGCTTTTAGCTTGATCTATTTCAGTATAGCAGTAAAATAAGCCAAGACAGGGAATAAAGATGGAGTATCAGAGTGATGGTTTTGTTTGGTTGCCTGCTTGTTTTTGAGATGAAAACAATGAATTTTTTTATTTTTAAATTTTTTAACAATTTTATTTATTTTCAGATAGAGAGGAGGAAAGAAAGAGCAAGTGACAGGCTGAGGGAGAGGCAGGCTCCCTGCTGAGCAAGGAGCCAGATGCAGGGCTTGATCCCAGGACCCTGGGATCTTCATCTGAGCCAAAGGCATAGGCTTAACCAACTGAGCCACCCAGACGTCCCTATTTTCCAATTTATATTTAAATTATATGCAGGGAAAAAAAATCACTATTTTGGTATTAAGTTCCATGAATCTGACAAATGCACAGGCATAAAACTATCACAATCAAGATACAGCTGACCCCTAAAAAAACCTATCATGCTGCTCCTATTAACCCCTCTCCCACCCTTAATACCTGGAAACCACTGATTGGCTCTCGATCTCCACAGTTCTGACCTTTCCTGAATTTCATATAAATGGAAAAATAACAATATATAGTTAACAATATAAACTGACTTCTTTTATTTAGCATAATGTTATTTGTGAGATCCATACTTTTGGCATGTATCGATAATTCATTCCTTCTTGTTGAGTAGTATTCTATTGCATAGATATGCCACAGCTTATCCATTCATTAGTTGAAGGACATTTAGGTTGTTTCTAGTTTAGTGTAGTTATAAATAAACCTGCCATAAATATTCATGGATAGGTTTTTGGGTAAATGTAAGCTTTCATTTGTCTCAGGTAATATTTAGAAGTAAGACAGATGGATAATATGGCAAGTGTATGCTTCACATTTTATAAGAAACTGCCAAACTGCAAAGTATTCCATTCAGCAATGTATAAGACTTCCTATTGCTCTACGCTCTGCCTACATTTGGTATTGTCAGATTTTGCTGGTAACTGTAACCACTGTAATGGAGAATGTCATTTTAAATGTTTTATATTTATACAATACTTCAGGCACATATAGGAGATTAAGACCTATAGATGGTTAAAAGTATGGGTCAAGGGGCACCTGGGTGGCTCAGTTGGTTAAGCGTCTGCCTTTGGCTCAGGTCATGATCCCAGGGTCCTGGGATGAAGTCCCGCATTGGGCTCCCTGTTCACTGGGTAGCCTGCCTCTCCCTCTCCCTGCAACCCCTTTGCCACCCCCCCCATCCCCCGTTTAGTGCTCTCTCTCTCTGTCAAATAAAATAAATAAAATCTTTTAAAAAAAGAAAGTATGCGTCAAAACTCAGGAAGAATCCTAATTGGTCATTTGAGATCATGCAGAGCTATAAAACAAAGATGGCCAAGGGAGAAATTTTGAGAATGTTTGCTTACCTTTGAGTGGGAAAAGGAAAGAGCAAAAGAAACCAAAAAGAAATAGGTCAGAAAATCAGAAGTTAAGAGTCATGAAAGAGAAAGGAATTCAAAAGACAAAGGAATATTTCAGTTGTAGTAGAACTAAAAATAAGTCACTCAATTTATTCATTGATTCATCCAGCAAATATAAGTGCCTACAATAAGCCAAGTACCACATGAGGCATTAGATTTGATAATTAGATCACTGGTAAAGCTAAAGAGAAAAATGTCATTAGTGGTAGAGATAAAAGTAGAATGGAATAGGCTGAACATTTCAGAATGATTTAAAAAGTACTTTGAACCTAACAAGTGCACATTCTAGCAATTAAGGTATATTTATAATCAACCAAAATCCTTCCTTAAAGTATTTAATGAATTAATTCAACAATACTGTGTGGACCTACAAATACTTATCATTAGAAACAGCTCAATCGAACTTTATTAATAATAACAACATTCAGTATTATTCCTTAAGTATTTCATATATAAAAATTTTGTCTCGTAAGAGCTTAGACTCTGAGAAGGGAATAACAGAGATGAGTTCATTGAAGAGCAAACTGGGCTTCATCATTAGTGGCTGAATTACGCTCAGTAAGTATAAAGTATTTTAGCAAAATGAAATGTTCACAGCAATAAACCTCTTACTACTTATCACCTACATTAGGCTTTTCCAGGCCATTGGCTTCTAACCATTTCTGATCACATTCTTCATGTATGCAAAATATATTTGTGCATTCATCCTCAATGTTTATTTATATATAAGTATCACTAGCCTAATAATCTATCCCATTATAAAATGAAAGGAGGGCACGTGTTATGATGAGCACTGGGTGTTATACGCAACTAATGAATCGTTGAACACTACTTCAAAAACTAATGATATACTGTAATCTGGCTAACTGAACATAATAATTAATTAGTTAAAAAAGTTTCTAGAAAGGAATAGTTTTAAAAGGTAAAGAAACAAGTTCTAATATCTTCTTCCCATATATGATTCAATTACCATGTGCCTCCACAACCTACACACTGGATACTTCTAAACCAATTAATTTAGGTGACCACGTTAAAACCTTTAATATAAATATGTTAACCAAATAAAATCTACCCCCAACAACTCATATATCATTTGTTCCTTTTTCTGATTAGTATTAACTTATTTAACACCTGCAATCCTCACTGCAGTTGCTTTAAAGGGGACATAAAGTCCAAGAAAAATCATCTCTAAAGGTGCCTGACCCAACAGGATTGTCCCCTTTTCTGGAAAATAACTTTAAAGACTGTATTTCAAAGGTTGCCATCGCAAACAAGTTATTTTAAATATAAGAAATGCTATTGAGATACTTTGAATCCCCAACAGAGGGATTTTTTTTTTCTTTCAGTCATAAGCTTATTTTACGCTCGGCTCTGAAAAACTATTTTGAGGTTGGGAGAGTAACTGGACTGTGAACTTTTTCTAGTACCTATTAACGGAATTTCTTGTGCCCCTAAAGCCTCCATTTCTATGGTTTGGGTACATATTAGTAACATTATAACATCATTGCAAAGTAAGTGTGCTGAGTAGAGCCCCTCAACCAAACAAGCAGTACTTTAAAACAGAAAGGGCAGAGCTGTTTCTCTCCTACAGAACATGAATCATAAGTGTTGTAATTAAGAGACATCAAGTCACAGGCTTGTTTTTAAAAAATGTTTTAAAAGCCCAAGAGTTAACGCTGATGCCGTATTCTTTTGAAGTACCACTATCCTGTTTCACAGCTTTCCAATCCTTCATCTTTTATGCATTACCTTAGAAACACTTATTAAATTTTCATCTTGCAAGGGATCTGACAGGCTATTAGAAGCATCTCAGCCACCCCTGCCGGCGTCGACACTGAGCCCTCCAAGGCACCTGCATCCAGATGGAGGAGGGCAGAGGGCGAACCGCGACCGTGCGACACGTAGCCCTCCCCACCCCACCCCCCAGCCCCCTGGTCACCCTGCGGTATTCTGGACACTGTGGAACTTCTAATACGGGGCTGGACTGGCAGAGATGCTGAGTCCCAGAAGGGAATGGCAACGACTGACGAGATTGTGTACCGAGAACAGGAACTACCAAGACACGGAGAAGCAGAACCGCAGGAGGATGAGCTCGGTCGGTTAAGGATCCCTTGGAGGGCCAGCCTGGCTGCCTGCGAGGATATGTATACCCTGCACCTTGCGGTCGGTAAGGAATAGGTCCGGCTGCCACGCCCCCGCCACCGGGGTCTCCCTCAGGGGAACCTGAAAAAACCTGGCACCATGGCCTGGTCCTCAAGTCTTCGGTAGCAAAGGGGTAAATAAAAACAGTGGCCCCCCGGAACCAGTAACTCTAACTCCCAAAGGGACCAAACCCGAGGTTCACCCGGACTGGCCTGTGTCACTCCCACTTACCCATTAATGTGGCAGTACCCAGGGGCTTAACTCCCCAATTCCCGGCTGCGGCGTCCGCTGCAGGTAATAGTGGGGTCGCCACTCTGCCCCCAGCGTTGAGCGTAGCGACAAGGTTCGCAACTCAAGATGGCGGCTACCTGCGCCCCTTCCCCGAGACCCCGAGGTTCGGCTCCCAGAAGCCCTTGCATGCGGCGACCGCAGTGGTGGCGGCGGCAGCAGCTGCACCGACCGGTAGGGGGGCGGAGGACGCGAGCGCTCCAGCTCCACCCACGGAAGGAGGAGCCGCCCCCCCCCCCCCCCCCCCGACTCTGGGATTTTAATCCCGCGCCATCGCGGTGGATGCAGTGTGTCCTACTGCCCTAGCCCTCTGTGGGAGCTCTCATTCATTCACTCATTCGTTGGCGTAGTTTGTTTATTCAGTCATTCGTCCTACAAGATAGTATTGATGCAGGGCCTAAACTGTACTACGCACTGTTTTAGATATTACAGCTGCTATAGCGTACACGAAGGGGAAAAAATCCAACCTCCTGGAGCTTTACAGAGGCTCTTCAGCTGCATTAACCTCTTTGTGTATGTCCTGCTCATTTGTTTCAAGCTTTTCAATTTGCCATTTATTTCAAATTTGGATTCCATAACATCTGTGGATTTTTAACAAAAAGGTAGTCACTAACATATGAAATAAATAATTCCAAATAAAGAATTATAAATTAGAACACACATAAGCTTTGGAATCCACCCTGGGGTTCAACAAACAGCATTGAAAAGAAACTACCTTATAGAATATAGAAGATAAAATAACATGTGATTCCTGCCCTGAGGAAGATCCTGTTTTCTATCTCTTGTTCTTTTTGTTTTCTGAGAAATTTCTTGGGTTATCTTCCAGCTGTGGACCTAGATAGATAGGTAGTGAGATAGATTGATTCTGCTGTTGTATTTTTTAATTCTGCTATTGTATTTTTAATCCCAAGAGCTATTTCCTATATTTGATTTGGGAATTAAATATTTTTTGTCTCTCAGAAGATATAATTTTAGTTCCCTTGGAGTATTTTTTTTCTTTCATTCATAGTTTCTGATTCTTCAGAGTGTTTTTTTTTTCTTTTGCTCATTTTGGTTTTCATCTTTCCTGCCACAGTCCTACTCTAATGCCTACTGATCCTTGAGTATCCATTCATATTTAATAGTGAGACACTAAAGAAAACTATTGTAAACTTGTGTATCAGCTGATTGTTTCCTTGACAATTGTTCACCTTCCTACAGAGTAATAACATGAGATCTTGGTTGTTTCATTGGAGGACTTTCTAAAAGTCCTTATCTGTACTTATTTTCTCTCCCACTAATGATTTTCCTTGGAGAGGAATTTTCTGATGTCCTGACTAGAAGGCCTATATCAGATATCAGAATGTGATAGGGCGGAGGGGATGGCCTCATAATTCAGTTTTTAGCTTTCGCTATTTCACACTTACATTCCAACACCTTGACACTCTCTCTCCACAACTCTTTGCTATGCATTTCTGACTTAATAGCTTTTTTGGTTAATTTTTTTTTTTTTTTTAATGAAACCAAACCCATAGCCCTCTGTCTTGGAAGGAAAGATCAGTGGCTTGACAACCCCATAATGGAGGAAATCTGGAGGTAGGGTACTAACTGCTCCTTATTCAGACTTTTCAGCCAAATGCTTCTCTTTTCAGGGCCAGTTTTATTATTTTTTTTAGAAGTATCTGGTCTTTAATTTCTGAACATGCCCAGAATTCTGATGTATAAACCGATTTGCTTTTGTTGACTTCTGTTAGCCAAGTTAGTTACTACTCATCCATCCTTTTTCTACCTTTCAAGTGTTATAAAATCTCATTAGCATTTATTTTTATTATTTTTATTCTTCTGTCATTTTAATAGATTTTGAGAAGCAATAAATATAGATGTACATGTTCAGTCTGCCACACTGAACCACAAAACCCGAAATATACTGTACATTATCAAATTATACCACTCCTCTGTTTAAATATTCCAATAGTTCTCTATAAAACTCTACATGATTTAGCCCCTGTCTTGATATACCGTGGCCGTCAGGCCCTATGGTATTTTGTACTCGTGTAATGTCCTAGCACCCGTCGTAGGAATTCATTCTGAAAATTCTCAGAGCCTTGTGTGCCTCCTAGTAAATTAGGAGTCCGCACCTGGAACCGAGGATGCAAAAAAGACTACGATTCCCAGAAAACACTACAACACAGATAGGAATGGGGCAGTGCATGCTGGGAGTCTTTTCCTTCCGGGGGAACGGAGGAAAAGCTTTTTTGAATGTGAGAATGGAAGTGAAAGTATTTTGGAGGAGCTGTTTATTTTCTTGGTTAACTGTGACTCTGGAGGTGTAAGGAGGGCCTGTCCGTCCCAGTCTTCCAGGCCGGGAAAGGTAATCGACGCTGAACGTCTCTCTGCGGGAGAGCCAGACGGCGTAGCCGGCTGACACCAAGAAGGAGCCAAGCAAAGGGCAGTGTGGCCGCGGCCGGATCTTTGGGCCGGTAGGAACTAACGGTCCCTTTCCTTATTCCCCCGGCCTCGACTATGACCCAGTCAGTGTCTGGGCCGATTTCGGGTCCTGGACATTGGCTCAGACTTGTGGCATCGGCCCTTACGGCTTCTCTCACCGCCTGCCCAGCCTGGCACCTGTCACAACCTCACATCTCTCACTCACTTGTTCTGATCAGAGAGGAAGTTCAGGCGTACCCCTCTGTCTAGCCGTGCCCCAGCCCCGGGAACAGAAGAAACTGGGTGTGACGTTCTTTCCACTGGTGGTTTGGGGGAATTTCCTTCTAAAATCAGAAGCTAGTTTCACTTGTCTGGAGGAGAATAGGAAACAAGGACAATGTAGGAAATTCCTATAAAGCTAAATTTAGTCAAATAAAGGGAATAGTTTCCTTATTTTTCTTTTCCTGTTTGTTTTTAAATGATCATTAGCTTAACAATATAGGACGGTTGTGGCTGTGATTGCTTTTTAAAAATTATTAGCAGGCTCACCTTTGGTCTGTACCCCAGTACTTTACTAGTCCATAAAACCCTGAAGTAACTGCTGATTTAATGCAATTCATCTTATAGACTGAACCTCAAAGACATGAGCTGTCTTACCTAAATTCTGAACCGTGAGATTGCAATCCAATTCTTTTGGTTCTGGAATCTATGCTCTTTGCTACCGTGGTCACTCTTTTTATTCTTTGGGTTGAGAGGACAGCGTTTGGAGCCTTACTGGGTTAGCATTTTTGCTGACCGTTTTCTGGCCTTGGTGACCTATCTGAGCCAGGGTTTCCTTAATATAGGATGATAATAATGCTACTTAAATTACTTTGGTATATATAAAGCTTTTTAACTGTCAACTCCTTTTTATTAAGATGTGTTTATTTACTCTCCTCATTGTTAACAACTTCAAGTTTCTGTATTTAGATAGATCAGTTGATAAGGTTTCCTTTCCTTTTCTCTTAACTGACTTACCATACTTGGGCAATTTTACAAACACTATTTTCTTCTCTACCTCACACCAGACATGCTTTTTTGGAATATATTAAAAATTATTTATTTTAATTTGAACTATTATGGCCTTTATTTTATTGAAACCAACAACTTAAAATTCAGTAGAGAAATTTTGGTTGAGATTTATGATGAAGTTAGTATATTTGAGGAACAGTTAAGTACATTGAAAGTATCTTCAAATAATCTGGTTTAAATAGATATTTGTTAAAAATTTGTTTCAAATCATTTTATAGATGCATTTTTTTCAGTCTTTCAATCTTAAAATAATATTGTATTCTTTTCTAGCTACCTGATGTACTATGCTTTCTTGTGATATTTGTGGTGAAACAGTCACCTCAGAACCAGATATGAAGGCTCACCTCCTAGTTGTTCACATGGAAAATGAAGTTGTATGTCCGTTTTGCAAGTTGTCAGGTGTGAATTATGATGAAATGTGTTTTCATATTGAAACTGCTCATTTTGAGCAAAATGAACTAGAAAGAAACTTTACGAGGATCAATACAATACAGATTAGAACTTCAGATAACAGGAAGGACAACACCTTGCAGTGTAGAATGGAAGTTAATTCTAGTGTCCATTCAGCTTGTGCATCTAATCATCCAAAGATTTCAGCTCAAAGCCTGCCTAATGATGCTGCTTTAAAACATAAAACCTTTTATTCAGAGAACTTAACTGAATCCAGAAAATTCCTTAAAAGTAAGGAAAAAGGGTGTGACCCATCTAAAATAAAAGGATCAATTTATGAAACAACGTATGGTCCTCCTGAATGTCCATTCTGCGGAAGAATAGAAGATTGTAGTCAAGATATAGAAAATCATGTGAAAACAAAGCATGCCGATCTTTTAGACACTCCATCAGAAGGTAAGATACTTGTTTTATATAATAAGTAATAGTAGTGTCAGTTTAATATGTGGTGTCTTAAAAGTTGGTTTGTAAATCAGATTACTGCAAACATGATTTTTAAATTCAGTTTATAACATTCATTTGCTATTATTATAATATAAAAATACAATTGTGTAAAGCAATTTTTGATGCAGTTAATAAATGTTTCAGCTGCATTGAGAATAATTTTAGAACCTTTCTGAGGAGGAATAACCTCAGAATCCATTTTTCAGAGGGCATTCTTTTATCACCAGCCCAATGGCATCTGAACTGTCTGGACTCTAATTTTTTGTGGTTCTGAGTTGGACTCTCTTATGATTAGAGAACATACTATGATTTTAGTTCTTTTAAATGTGTTGAAACTTGTTTTCTCTACCAAGGTATTGTATATGATCTGTCTTGGTACATATTCCATGGATACTTGGGCAAAAGAAATATTTGGGTTATTGGGTTGAGTGTTCTAAATTTGTCATTTATATCATTTTGTGTGTATTCAGATCTTCTATATCCTTGCTGATTTCCTGTTTAGCAGTTCTACCAGTTTTTGAAAGATGGTTTTTGAAGTCCACGATTATAATTATGTATTTGTCTATTTTCCCTTTCAGCTCTATCAGGCTTTGTTTTATATATTTGGAGGCTTGGTTGTTGATGCATATAGTACATTTCTTTACTGTCAAGTTTTAAGAGTAATTTGTTTATTTTGGATATGTGGTTTTTTTTTTTATCATATATGTGTTTTGCAGATATTTCTCAGTCTGGAGCTTGTCTCTTCCTTCTTTTAACAGTGTTTTTCACAGAGCAGAAGTTTTAACTTTTAATGAATTGCAACTTACTTGATTTCTTCACTCATGGATTGTGCTTTTGGTGTATCTAAAAACTCATCACCCAACCCAAGGTCACCTTTCTTGTGTTATCTTCTAGAAGTTTTATAGTTTTGAATTTTACATTTAAGTCTGTGATTCATTTGAGTTGATGTTTTAAAAGGTATAAGGAGAGTGTCTAGATTCATTTTTTTAAATTAATACGTGTTATTTTTTAGAGCAGTTTCAGGTTCACAGCAAAATTAAGTAAGAAGTACAGAGAATACCCATGTACCCACTGTTCTCATAGACTCACAACCTCCTCCACTATCAATATCTGTACCAATTGATACATTTATTATAATCACTGAACCTACATTGACCCATCAATATCACCCAAAGTTCATAGTTTCCATTAAGGTTCATTCTTGGTGTTGTGTATTCTACAGGTTTGGACAAATGTGTAATAACAACTACCCACCATTTTAGTTGTCATGCACAATAGGCTCACTTCCCAAATCTCCTCTGTGCTCCACCTGCTCACCCCTCCCCCACCCCACCCCTGGCAATCCCAGATCTTTCTACTACTCTGTATTTGCCTTTTCAGACTGTCATTAGAATCATACAGTATATAGCTTTTTCAGATTGATTTCTTTTACTTAGCAATATGCATTTAAGCTTTTCTCCATGTCTTTTCATGGCTTAATAGCTCTTTTTTTCTTTTAAGATTTTATTTATTTATTTGAAAGAGAGAGAGATCACAAGCAGGCAGAGAGAGAGGAGGAAGCAGGCTCCCCGCTGAGCAGAGCCCGTGGGCCTCAATCCCAGGACCCCGAGATCATGACCCGAGCCGAAGGCAAAGGCTTTAACCCACTGTGCCACCTAGGCGCCCGATAGCTCTTTTTTTTAAGGCTGAATAATACTACATTATCTGGATATACCGCAGTATATCTATCCATTCACCTACTTGGTTGTTTGCAAGTTTTGGCAATTAGGAATAAAGCTGCTTTAAATACTGACATGCAGGTTTTTATATGGACAGAAATTTTTGATTCATTTGGGTAAATACCAAGGAATGTGATTAACGGATTGTATAATAATAGTGTGTTTAGTTTTAATAAAAACTGCCAAACTTTTTCACAGTGGCAGTGAATGAGATTTCCTGTTGCTCCGTGTCCTTACCAGCATTTGGTTTTGTCAGTATTCCAGGTTGGTGACCATTCTAATATTTGTCTTGTGGTATCTCATCTTAATTTAATTTGAAGTACTCTCATAACATGAACATCTTTTTGTATGCTTAATTACCGTCTGTATATCTTCTTTAGTAAAGTGTCTGTGAAGATCTTCAGCCCATGTTTTAATCTGATTTTGGTTTTCTTATTGTTGAGTTTTAAGAGTTCTTTGTATATTTTGGATAACAGATGTTTAGTACATGTATCTTTTGCAAATTTTTTTCCCATTCTGTGACTTGTCTTCTTCTCTTTGACAATGTCTTTTGTAGAGAAAACTTTTATTTTAATGAAGTCCACCTTATCAATTATTTTATAACTTCAGCACACCTTTGGTGTTCTCATTGTCATATCCTAAGTCATCTAAGTTTTCTCCTGAGTTATCTCCTAGGAATTTTGTGGTTTCACATTTTATGTTTAGGTCTAGGATCTATTTTCAAGTTACTTTTTGTGAAGGATGTAAGATCTGAGTCTAGATTCATTTTCTTTGCGTTTTGATGTTCATGTGTTCCAGCACCATTTGTTGATAAGATTTTCTTTCCTCTGTCTCGTTCTGCCTTTGTTTTGTCAAAGATTTATTTGACTGGACTAGTAGTCCATTTCTGAGTCTCGTTTCTGTCCCATTGATCTATTTGATCTTTTTTCAGTACTACAGTTTCTTGATACTCTAACTTTATAGTAAGTCTTGAAGTATGGTAGAGCCAGTCCTTTGAGTTTGCTCTTCTTCAATATTGTGTTGGTTATTCTGGATCTTTTGCCTCTTTGTATAAATTTTAGAATCAGTTACTTGATAGCCACAAAATAAGTTGCTGGGATTTTTAGGGGGGATTGTCTGGAACCTATAGATAAAGTTGGGAAAATAGACATTGTAGCAATATTGAGTCTTCCTATCATGAACAAGAAATCTCTCAATTATTCTTTGATTTCTTTCATCAGAATTTTGTATTTTTTCCTCATGTATAAACTTGTTATATATTTCATTAAGTTTTTACCTAAATATTTTTTTTGGTATTAATTTGCCTAATTCTGTCTTTCAAGGAACTGGTCCATTTCATCTAGTTTATAAATTTGTGGCATAGTTCTTAATATAATTTTATTAGCTTTGGAATGTACATAGGACATGTGATGCCCCTTTTTTATTTCTGGTGTTAACAATCTGTTCTCTTTTTCCTTCTTAGCTTGGCTAGAGGCTTTGATTTCATTGATTTTTCTCTATTGATTTTTTGTTATCCATTTCATTGATTTCTGCTCTTTTTTTAAATTAAATTAAATTTAACTTAATTTAATTTTTTTCAGTGTTCCAAGATTCATTGTTTATGCCCCACACCCAGTGCTCCATGCAATACATGCCCTCAATACCCAGGCTTACCTACCCCCACCCTCTCCCCTCCAAGACCCTCAGTTTGTTTCTGAGTCCAGAGTCTCTCATGTTTTGTCTCCCTCTCCAATTTAACCCACTTCCCATTTCCTTTCTTTTACTGTGCTCCATATTACTCCTTATGCTCCACAAGTAAGTGCAACCATATGATACTTGACTTTCTCTGCTTGGCTCATTTCATTCTCTGCTCTTTTTTTTTTTAATATCTGCTTATCTTGGATTTGTTCTTCTTTTTCTAGTTTCCTTTAGCGGAAACTAGATGATTGATCTTTCTTCTTTTCTGATATATGCGTTCAATGTTATAAATTTCCTTCTCAGCAGTGCTTTTGCTGCGTTTCACAAATTTTAAGTTGTATTTTAATTTTCATTTAATATTTTAAAATTTCCCTTGAGATTTCTTTGGTACATTATTTAAATGTGCATCTAATCTCGAAATATTTGGGGATTTTTCAGCTCTTTCTCTTAATTTTTGTTTATTTTCTTTGTAGTTCGAGAGCAGACGTTGTTTGATTTTAATTCTTTACATTTCTTAAGCTTTAATGGCCTAGATTATGTTTGATGGCTAGAATGTGGTCTGTCTTGGTGAGTTTTATATGAGCTTAAGCAGAATGTATATTCTGCTGTTATTGGATGAACTTGTGTATAAGTATATTCAGGTGATTGATGGTACTGTTGAGAGTTCAAGTGTATCTTTACTTATTTTTTGCCTGCTGGATTTGTCCACTTCTAAAAGAGGAGTGCTAAAGAATTCTCTAACCATATAAAGCAGATTCATCTGTTTCTTCTTGCAGTTCTATTAATTTTTGTCTCAAGTATTTTGACACTCAGGCCCATAAACATTAAGAATTTTTATGTCTTCTTGGAATATTGAACCCATTGTCATTATGTAATGCCCCAGTTTATCCTGGATAACATTCCTTGTTCTGAAATCTGCCCTTTCTGAAATTAATATAGCTACTCCCGGTTCTTTGGTTTTGTTTTTGGTTAGTGTTAGCATGGTGTATCTTTCTCCATGCCTTCACTTTTAACCTATATTTGTATTTTTTAAAGATATGGGGGGGGGGTTGGTGAATAGGCAGAGGGAAAGAATCTTCAAGTAAACTCCCCACTGAGTGCAGAGCTCACACGGGGCTCCATCTCACCATGAGATCAAACCAAGTCGGATAGTTAACCAACCGAGACACCCAGGCACCCCTCTATATGTGTATTTATATTTAAAATGAATTTCTTGTAGACAACATACAGGTAGGTCTTATTTTGATCCGCCTTGATAATGTGTATGTTTAGAGCAGTGATGTTTAAAGTGATTATTCCTATAGTTAGATTAATATATCTACCATTTTTGTTATTGTTTTCTATTTGTTGCCCTTTTTCTTTGCTTCTTTTTTTGTCTTTGACTTTTTTTTCCTGTTTTTTGTGGTTTAATTGAGCATTTTGTATGATTTCATTTTCTTTCTGTGGGGAAAAACAGTTCATATATGTAATCTTTTGACCCGATTTGGCCACATAAGAATGATCCTTGGGCCTAGAACACTTCCTTATCAAGAGTCCTCACTGCCTTTGTATGGAAGTACCTTTCCCTATTTCAGGCAACAATGTATACTCTTGTTTTGCTTAAGCATATGTGTCATATGGCCCCTCAGCAGCCTTAATGCTAGATTGATCCTCTGCTAGAAGGGGAGGACATCCTGCATTCTGTGGTGCAAGAGAGGTGTGTACAGGCCAATTGCCCTGTGTTGGCTGCTGGAAGGGACCCACTGGTCATGGCAGACTAATGTCTAATACTGAAGAAGATCTTGCTCTTTCTCTTCTCTGTGTGTTCCTCTGTGTTTACTATGAGTAAAGTGGCCTGTCCAGTATTTGACTGCATTATGTTTTCATGGCAATTCTGATATCAAGAAGCATTTGGACTTCTACTCCTGGCAATAGGCAAGAGAATTTACTTGCTCAATACTGTCCTTTCTTAGCATATCAGTTTATACTTGTTTTTACTTTTTAGTGCTTAGTCTAGAGTTTGCAATGTACATTAACAACTAATCCAAGTCTACTTTTGAATAACGTTGTATCACTATGCGAGTACAAGATATTCCTAAATTCCTCCCCTACCCCTTGTGTCATTGCTATCGTTCATTTCAAGTAAGTGTAAGCATACATGTATATACATACATGTACACACACACATAATTGATTATGTTGTTGCTGTTTTTATTTTGGATAAACTTATCTTTTATAACAATTAATGAGCAAAATAAAGGTTTTTATTTGATCATCTCCTGTTTCTTCCCTGATGCTCTTTCTTTATGGATATCCATGTTTCTGACCAATATCATTTTCCTTCATTCTGAAGAACTTCTTTGAACATTTCTTCCACAGAAAGTCTACTGGCAACAACTTCCCTCAATTTTGTCTGAGAAATTCTTTATTTTTCCTTCACTTTTGAGGGGTAATTTTTAGTGGTACAGAATTTTAAATTGGTGGGGTTTTTTTTTTCTTCTGGAAAATTTAAATATTTTACTCTTATCTCTTATTATCTGAATGACTTCTGAAAAGTTGTCTGTAATTCTTATCTTTGTTCCTCTATAGGTTAACTTGTTTTTTCCCTCTGGCTTCTTAAGTCTGAAGATGGTGTGCCTAGGTGTAGTTTTGGTATTTACTGTGCTTGGCATTTTCTGAGCTTCCAAGATCTATAGTTTGATGTCTGACACTAACGTGGGGATATTCTCAGACCTTATTGCTTTAAATAATACTTTGGTTCCGTTCTTTCTTCTCCTCATATTCCTATCTTGTGTATGTTATACCTTTTGAAATTCTCCCACAGTTTTTGGAGATTGTGGGGTTGTTTTGTTTTATGTTTGGGTGAGGTTTTGGGGGGTCTTTTTCTCTTTGTGTTTCATTTTGGGAAATATCTCTTGTCATATCCTTATACTCAGAGTTTCTTTCCTCAGCCTTCTTTAGCCTGCTAAGCCCAAGTGTTTGATCTCTAGCATTTCTTTCCTTTTTTAGGTTGTCACTTCTATTAACTTTTGAAGATTTAAAGCACTTAAATTATGTTTGCTTGAATGTATAAAGGTTAAAATTTTTTTTCATAAAATGTAAAAACTGGGTTTCTTTTTAAAATTAGTCCAAGGTGGCATTTAGGAATGTAGTTGTAGGCTACAATGTTGACACCATGACAAAGCCAAGTATAGGGTTGGGTCTGGTTTTGTTTTGGTTTTGTTTTCAATAGCCAGTGCTCTTGGGTTAAGTTCTGAAAATGGTTCAGTTGTAAGACAGGGATCTGTTTATATTCTACCAGGGGTGTGTTCCTTGAGTTGACTGCTGTAGGGGGAGGCACATTTTCTGGACCGTTGTCAATTACCTACTAGTCATCAAGGTAAAAAAATTCATCGTCTCCTCCTTGGTATTCCATTCCATGGAAATCAACTCAGTATTGTGAGGTACTTCAGTTCCACCAAATCTTTTCACAAACTAGGATCTTTCTTATGACTGGTCTGTGACAATTTCCAGTGTAGCTCCAAACTTTTGATGTTTGTGAGCAAACCATTCCAGGAGGGACATAGTCTCAATCAGTTCATGTTCCTGTTCTGCCAGTGAAACGAGATTTATCCTTCTCTTTTTCTTCAGTTAGAGAATTTTTTCCTCTTCCGTGCTTTGACAATGAAGAACATTTCTCATTATATGCAGATTTTCATAAACTGTTAGAGTTTCCATAGCTCCCACTTCCAAAGCTGTTAATGTATCTTCATCTTCAAAATAGTACTTATCTGTGTCCTGCCTGATTTCACCAAAATGTTCAATTAATTTCTCTGTTTGAATGAATTTTACCTTGGAAAGAACATCAGTAGATAACTCAATGGCTTAGTTTCCGTTTTCACTACTGTAGGATATATCAACTAATTTTAAATCGTTTGACTTCAGCCTCTCTCCAAACATGTCCGATTGACATGTTTAGCTCAGTTTTAAGGTCAGCTCATCCACCTAAAATGAGACCAGTTGCTTTCACTTTGTGGAAATAAACAGCTGTCTAACAGTTTCAAGTACTTTCTAAATACAGTTATTCCATTTCCAGACCAGGCCTTACATGTATGGATTGCTCGGCTCAGTACTTGGTGTCCCTCTTCTGTGCCCAGTATCAGTCAGATCTTGGTCTGTGCAGAGGTACTGCTTCTGCCCTGGTAGAGCTGCACCTATCTGCTTGCCATGCTGCTTGGTAGATGCAGCTCTTCGATCTCCTGCCTCAACTAAGCCGTATGATCCCAATTCCAAGCTTTAGCTGAAGGCTTTATGCTGAATTTTGTACCTTACCACTTAGTTTAGAAGGAGGGTGCTGATAATTTAACCCCTAAAATTCACACGTAGACTGGTCCCTACTTACTATTTTATACTTTTCTTGCTTTGACCACAGATCCAAATATTTATTATTAATTTTTCTCTTATTATAATGGTAGAAGAGATTTGTGCTTCTGCTCAGTCTTCCATTTTGACCCTAAAAGTAGAAAATAGCCTCAAATCCAACTATGAAAAGCATTTACTTATTTAATAAGGTTAGTGTGCAGTGGACAATCTTTGACTTAGGGTGAAAAAAATCTAAAAGCTTTAAAAATAAAACCAACTGAATTATATCTCTAAAACAGACCATGATCAACCTATGTATGACTGTCCTATGTGTGGGCTCATCTGTACAAATTACCACATCCTCCAGGAACATGTTGACTTACATTTGGAAGAAAGCAGCTTTGGACACGGTATGTTGATATGTTTAAAGATAAGAATCTCATGATTTAACTTTTGTTTCCTAGGATATATCTAACTCTTAGAGTAGTGATAAAGAGGAGGAAAACATACTGGTTAAAAATAAATTTGTTCCTTTAAAAAATTCTAATGTAACTTCAACTTCTTTTTAGAAGTTATTTCACAAAAAAGTTGTGTAGAATGAACTGTTGTGAGCAGTAACTAAACAAGTGGTTTTGCCCCCAGAGTTTTTCCTCAGAACACCAATATTTAGAAGACAATGAAATATGTACAGTATAAGAAATCTGTTTGATGAAGTTGAGACCATTCTTTCAGCAGCTAGAAATAACTGAATTCAGCATCAAATCAGCAAAAGTTGTTGAAGTAGGAAACTGCCATATGGCACATATAATTTTTAAAAAATATATGAACTGTATGATTTTAATGTTTTTCAAGTTCATTTCCAGTTTGCCCAGTTTCTAACCACTTACTAGTTTTGTGAGTCTCTACAGTTTTTTCTCTGTCCCTTATCTTTTTGAATAGTGACATTGATAAGGTAATCATTGTGGTGCCTTAGGAGTGGAAGGATTCTGTGAATTTCAGAGTCGCAGTGAAACAATATATAAAGTAGACCCTAGGAGAAACCAATTGTGTTGTACTGGATTTCATTTTCTTGAGGTACACTGATATCTCCTGTTAATTCAGGGGTCTTCAGTATCCAGTATTAATGATCCTTATACCAGTCAGTGATCTTCATGAGTAGTATTCCTTGCTCACTCAGCCTAATTCCAAATGAGAATCACTGGAGCAAAGGGACAGTTCTCTTCTCCAGTGATTCTCTAACTACTATGGAAAAACATCCCTCTGAAGCTGTATGTCTGATAATTCTTTTCTTTATAATAGGCTTTGTATGGGTACATAAATTATTCTGTAAGCCCATGGTAGATAATGAAACATATGGCCTGAGTAAATCACTGTAGATAGTGTCAGCAGTAGTACGCTAAAAATTAGTTGTAATTTGTTTATCTCCAGCAGTTGAAGTGGAACCAAAGAGGAAGATGTAGTAGAGACTGAGAGATTTGGAAGGAAAGAAAGAATATTTAAATACCAAATTGGAAGTCAGGGAGACCAGATCCTGTCCAGAAGCCACTGAGTAAGGGATCTGTGGGATATTGTGTAGAAAGGAAACAGGGCAACATGTTGCAAAATTGTACCATTTGTTTGAGACCAGACTGTAATTAAGCTGTACTTTGCAAACATATTTTTATGCTCTTCATTATTTCCTTTTCTCCCCCCAGTTTATTTTAAAAGCCAGTCTTCCTTATTTGTGTTAATAAGGAACACCAATGAAGAGTATAACTAAGTTCTGGTTTCCTTAGGAGATAATACCTAACTTCCTAAGGTTGTTATGAGGATCAAATGAGATAATTAATAAAAAATGTTTGTCACAGCCTACCTATTCAGTGAATATTAGTGATTTAAGTGGAGGTTCTACCCTTATAGAAGCTGTTCAAGTTCTGCTAGAAAAAGTGTTTCTATGACATCATAGTCATGAGTAAATACCAAAATAATAGCATTTACCCATTTAAAAGATACGAGTTAACATTTAATAAGTGAGATAAATTCAGTAGTTACTTTATTCTAAACATTAAAAATATCTAATAGGCATAGATAGAGTCCAGTGTTCTAGAGATCTAGAATTGGCTCACCAGCTTCAACAAGAAGAAGACAGAAAGAGAAGATCTGAAGAGTCACGACAAGAAATGGGAGAATTTCAGAAGCTGCAGGTACAAATATTAATAACAATTGTAATATTTTCTTTGGTCGAGTTCTTATTTTTTAAACGTGCTGTCAAGACTACAGCCTATTATTTCTGTCCTTGTTGATTACAAAATACTCTTATGCACACATTTTATAGTTCATGACAGGTACCACTTATAGTACTCTTTCTGGTCATGTACTGGGATAAGCACTTCATATATAGTATCTTCTTTTTTTTTTTCAGATTTTATTTTACTTATTTGACACAGAGAGAGCACAGGTAGGCAGAGCAGCAGGCAGAGAGAGAGGGAGAAACAGCTGAGCAGGGAGCCCGATGCCAGACTCGATCCCAGAACGCTGGGGTCATGACCTGAGCTGAAGGCAGCCACTTAATCGACTGAGCCACCCAGGGATCCCCATATATAGTATCTTAAGAGTCTCACAGCATCTCACTAAATGACAGATGAGGAAGTGGAGACAGGTGCTTATGTGGCTAGTAACTTGTCTTAAATGGTAAAGCCTGGATTCAAACCTATGTTAACTTGATAGGGCAGATTAGGAAACAAAGACTCAGGATTTAAGTGGTTGTATAGATACTTAAAAGAGAAACTTAGAATATCTTCTGAGTGTTAAATTCTTTTAATGATTGCAATTCAGGCATTTAAAAAGAGCCATGCTTAATATTTTTGATGATATTTGAGACTTTATCTGGGGTTGATGGTGGTATCTGCTGAACTAACATCTAATATATTTTTAATGCATTTACATTTTTAATAGATTTTTGCTACTTTTTTCAGTCCTAATTTTCTGTGAACTATTACCTGTGCTAGTAATGCTCAGACTTTCTAAATACTCTTTTTCTATGTGCTAATAGGATAATGTTTGAATTAGAAAAGGGTTTATGATTGAATAGGTTTGAAAGTATTCTGTTAAATAGGTTTGTATACAGCAAGACCTTTAATATACTAATGTGCATTGTACATATCATAATTTTCTCAGACACACTTCTGAGTTTTTCTTCTCAGATATGTCACACATGACTATGTAATTCTCATTTTGGAATATCTAATTTAGACTGTTTTTCTCCTTGGTGATTCATTTGTTTGCAAAACATTTTCCCACCATGATTCAGAGGAGGCAAAAAAGTTGGCTTTTCCTCAGTTTTCTTTGTCTTATATAATTTTCGAATATTATCAATACAAAAACTTTCCAGTATTTAAAGGAGTTTGTAAGGTAACTTTGCAAATTGTTTAGATCTGAAAAACTTTTTCCATAGAGGCTGTGTTACACATTGGAGATTCTCTAGTCAGTGTGCAAAAAACCATTTAATTTACTATGTAGAATTACTGCCTGAATGAATTATGGATTAAATAGGCCTTCATAGGCTAGCCTGAGAACCAAATAGTAAGTACTGACAAGTTTTCTTAAATAAAACAGTATCATGTTCAGAACTCATCTGCCTTTTTCAGTACCTTTAGTAGGAAGACAGGATTCTCTACTTTTCCTACTACAAAGAAAGCAAATCTCTTACCCTGGTAGTTTACAGAGAAAGGCTGTTACTAACTTAGGGATTTGTGTATGTGTGTTATTTACCTTTAATAAAAATCTTAAGAAAAGTCTTTAATAAAAATCTCTAATAAAAAAATCTTAATCTTGTATGAAAGTCTATAAACCAGCATGTTGCAAAATACCTTTTCAGATAAAATTGTACTGTGTTTCCATCTTCATTGAGGTAAAGGGACATAAAAAGTAAGTAATTTTTATGTTCAATAGAGACAATATGGTTTAGATAAATCCGGAGGATATAAACAGCAGCAACTACGAAATATGGAAATAGAAGTCAATAGGGGAAGAATGCATCCATCTGAATTTCACAGAAGAAAAGCTGATATGATGGAATCGCTAGCTATTGGTATTGATGATGGAAAAACAAAAACTTCTGGTAAGTACTTAAACATCAAAATCATTATTTTAATATTTCATATAACAGTGAAGTAATAATCAGGATTTTTTGAATTTTGCCTACTAATTTTAATAATCCATAGTTTATATACTTTTAGTTGAGACTGTTTAATTTTTTTAAATATGGTTTTTGAAACTTCTGCACTTTTATTTTTTCATTAAATAATTTACTTGAAAATAATTTACTTTACATTTGTGTTCATTTCCTTGACATTTGAAAATGGGCCTTTTAGAAGTTTTTATTGAGTGTTTACTATGTTCAAGGTCAATGCTATGTGATAGAAGTGAGCGAAATATACACACACACACGAACCATGTATATATATGTATATATGATATATATTTTAAATTCCAATAGTCACACTAGGAAAAGTGATGAAGTGAAATTAATTTTAATATTTTAAACCCCGTGTGTCCATATTATTTCAACATATAATTAATATTAAAAACTATTAATGAAATATTTTGCAATCTTTGTACATTCTTCAAAATCCAATGTGTATTTTATACTTTACAGAGTATTTATATTTGGACAAGTCACATCTCAGATGTTGAATAGTCACACTTAGATAGTGGCTACTATATTGGTTTAGTATAGTTTTAGACACAAATCTTTTTATATATATATTGCATCATCTAACTCTTAAAACAGACATTCACTTCTATACTGTTACATTTTTCTGGATTAGTTAATTGTGATTTAGATAGATTAAATTACTTTCCCAGTGTAACTACTTAGCTAATTATTGGCCCAGCTAGTATCCACAGTCAAATCTGCATTGCTTCAAAGAATGCCTTTTCCCTGATGTTTTTTAAGGTATTTTTTTGAATGTACCTATTAGTGTAGTAAAAAAATTTATATGGAAACAGCTTTGTTCCTACCGCAAAGGTTCCTAATCTTACTGTTTTAAAGCTGTAAACCTCTCGTCTGTATTTTAAATCCTTTGTGCTTCCCTTTCTGATTCTAATCCCTCCTCATCCACAGGGAGAACCAATATCCTGAATTTGGTAGTTATCAGTCTCATATATATTTTAATGCTCTTACCAATATGTAGATGTCCATTAAAAATTATGTACTATGTTAATATATTTAAACTATATATAAGTTGGTATACATCTGTTCCTATTTGGTCTGCTCAGATATGTTGATTCTTATAGCTGTACTTCATTCATTTTGACTCTGGTATACTATTTTTTTGTAGGAGTTATACACAATTTATTTACCTATTTTCATGTTGACAAACATTTAGGTTGTTTCAAGTTTCTTACTCTTATAAATTAAGGACAGGTCTTTTTTTTTTTTAATCCTTAATGCCCATTATCAATTTATCCCATCCAGCAACCCACCAGCAACCCTCAGTTTGTTCCCTTTTCTCAAGAGACCTTTTTAAGGAATTTTTCTATAATGCATCCTGATCTGGAAATAACTAGGTTAAATGGCATATTTATCTGACTTTGTTCAAGTTATTGCAGAATTGTTTTCCAAAATGATCATAATCTACATTACATCATTGTATTTTCACTCACACTTTGTATAGTGACACTTTGTACTTTTTGTCACTCATTTTCGAAATGATGCATTTTAAGTTGCATTTTCCTCATTATTCCTGAGTTAGTTTCTTTGGTTAATAACCTATTCCCTTCCTTTGCCCTCTATTGAATTATCTTTTTCTTATTGACTTGTGGGAGTTCCTTCAATATTCAGGACACTAATTCTTTGTTGATTATATGAAATACAAATATCTTCTTCAATTTGCCTTTAAATTTTACATATGGTGTTTTTAATTAGTTTTAAATTTGAATATAATCAAATTTCTGTCTTTGTCTTTATTTAAAGGGTCTTGTTTAAGGAAATCTCCCAACTTTGAGGTCGTAACCATATTTCTTTATGTTTTCTTTAAACATTTATACTTTGCTTTTCATATTTCTACTTTTAATTCACATGTAATTTATTAGTACAAGTGTGTATGAAAGAGAGGAGAGAGATAAAGAGGTGTCGATTTAATTTTTCCCCTTATTTATCACAGTACTTATAAGATCTTATTGCTTATGTATCTCAAGCAATAAGAAAGAAAAGTGACTCTGTACTTTCCCCACGTATCTATAATTCCCTGTGTCATGTAGTTTCATATCCACGAGTCTGTTCTGAAGGCCATCTTTATATTTCTTCAAGGGTCTCCATGTAAAAGGATTTCTGTGGGATAGGACATTCCAGCAGATCTGGAATATGATTCATTAGGGTATACAAGAAGAAAATAACTAGAGTTTCTATTCGTTTTTAATTTATGTCACCCTTTAATTTCTATTTGTGCATATGTTTTAGAATTACTATAGGGTATAGTAGAGTATGTATAATTTAGTATTAATATATCTGTAGAAGATTAAAGAATAGTGCCCTGTAATGTACCATGTCTTTTTTATAAACTGCTTTGAAATTCAGTGATTGTGTGGCAAACGTTTTTAGTTTTATTAGTTATGCAAATATTAATTGAAATGGTTATTAGTTAAAGCTGTTATTTCTTTTTAAAAATAGATTATAATTTAACAAAAGATATTGGAAAATAATCTAAAGAGTAAAATTTAGGGGCTAAGGATAAAAAATTTTATTATGAGCACATTTTTCTTTGGCAATTATATGTTGTGGTTCCTAAGACCATGTTACCTCAACAGTGAGGCACCATTGTCTTAGTATAAGTAATATGCTAGTATTAGGAAAACTTGCATAGTAGTAACAAAACATGAACTAAGGTTATAACAGTAAAAAGATAAAGAAGATGGAATTGACAGGATTTAGATGGGACACCTGAGGGAGAGACATTATAATATTAGAAATATCTGAGACATCCATAAAAGGTGATAGCTTATCCTTCTAAATCTTGTAAGTCTCTTTTTTATTTTAGGAATTATTGAAGCACTTTATAGATATTATCAGAATGCTGCCACAGATGTGAGGCGTGTGTGGCTTTCCACAGGGGTGGATCACTTTCATTCATCTTTTGGTGACAAAGGTTGGGGTTGTGGTTACAGAAATTTCCAGATGCTACTTTCATCATTACTGCAAAATGATGCTTATGATGATTGCTTGAAAGGTATGTGAAATACAGTTCTCCAAACTTGTCTACTGATACATAATTGACTCTTGAAAAACATGAGTTTGCACTGCATATACATGGATTTTTTTTACAGTCTAATAATGTAACTGTATTTTCCTTATGATTTTTTTCTTGTGATTTTTTTCTAGCTTTATTATAAGAATACTGTTTATAATTTGTATATATATAAAATATGTGTTAATCAACTGTTCATTTTATGTTTATTGGTAAGGCTTCCAGTCAACAGTAGGTTATTAGTAGTGAAGTTTTGGGAGAGCAGAAAGTTGTATGCAGATTTTTGACTGTGGAGGTGATCAGTGCCCCAACCGCTGTATTGTTCAAGGATCAACTATACATATAATACGGAATGAGTTAATATACAGTACTTCAGTAACTATTATGTAATGTGTTTGCCTGTATAATTTTAGGTATGTTGATTCCTTGCATTCCAAAAATTCAGTCTATGATTGAAGATGCTTGGAAGGAAGGTTTTGATCCTCAGGGTGCCTCTCAGCTTAATAACAGGTTACAGGGAACAAAAGCCTGGATCGGAGCATGTGAAGTATATACACTTCTGACCTCCCTAAGGGTAAAGTATGTACCTGAAAACCCAAGTTAAGGTTATTGTCATATATGGGAGGTTTTCTTTGTTGTTTTTTTTTCTTTTATAAAAGAACAGTTAAAAAATAAAATTTAAGTGGCACATTCACCTTCATTCCTTATAACTTGGTTAAATCTCACTTTTTATTTAAGTTAGAGTTTACATCATGACTATTAATATTATTCATTGCTAATATTATTTCCTTTCCTGTAAAGCTTTTAAAAATTTTCCTTGAGTTAATAATTGTCTTTTCTTCTCCTTTTTACTATTTTATTGTATCATGGTCTCAAACTTTTCACAATCTCCACTTATGTAATCTGAGGCACTTCTATCCTGGACACTTCTTCCTTGAAGCCTTCTATAGTCTTTGCTCTAGTCTCCTAAATCCCCTTCGAAGCTGTAATCATGTGGCATTTCTTCATTTTTTTCTTGAAGTGGAGCCTGGACTTTTTTCTGGATTCTATATCTTTATCTTTTTTGGTTGCTCTTCTACTTAAATACATCTTTCATTAGCTTCCTAAGAAAAGGTACCTAGTCCTTATTACTTATATGATCGTTTGTGGGGCTGTGTCATTCTAAATTCAAAATAATTTTCAGATCAAATTACGTTTTTACTCTATTGACTCCTAGAAATCAGTGTTACTATTGAGAAGGTAAGATGTTATCTGATTTTCATTCCTTTCATGTATAACCTATTTATTTTCTCTGAAAGTTTTTTGCATCATCTCTTAGCCCTGCTGTTGTGAAATTTCATCATGAATGTGGGACTTGGATTCATTGGGCATTTGTTTTTCCTTTTGAATCTAGAGTTGTGCATTGTAAGATCTCAGTATTATGGTTAAGAGCTTGGACTTTGGGAGTTGGGCTGCCTGCAATTGATTCTAGTTTTCCTGCTTATTGGCTAGCTGTATGACTTAATTTGTCTGTAGCTTAGTCCCACCATTTGATAAAAAAAGAGCATGTAAATAGTAACCACTTCATATAGTTGCAGTGTATTAAGTGAAATGATCAAGTGTTTAAAACTGTGACTGGCATGTATTAAGAATTCAGAGGTTAAGTGTTTGATAATTACAATCCTTCCATTTTCTTTATTCTTCTTTCTGGAACTTCTGGTAATTGGCCACTGAACTCCTTTGAATTTTTAAGTTTATTGGTCATGTTTCATTTTTTTATCTTTGCTTTTTGTTCTACTATGTAGATTTTTTTGTTCTACTATGTAGAATCCCAAAGATTCTACTGAAATTTGTTTTCATAGCATATAAAAACATAGCAATCATGTTTTTAATTTTAAGGGGTAATTTCATAGCATCATAGTCTTGTTATGGTTGTAATTTTTTCCCAGTATTTTCTTTCTATTCCTGGCATTTTGTGAGTTTTTTGCATTTTTATTTTTTTTCATGTCTGTTTATTGTAGTCTTTTGCATTTTGAAGTCTTCAAATTTTGTTAAGTCCTGAGTTACTATTCCTAGAGTGAGGATGAAGTACTAAAAGATCAGAAGTTCTAAAGGATTACTTGGAGCTCACAGATAAGCAGACTTCATTTATAGAGTTTTAGGCAAAAGCTTGCTATTTGTTTGGGGAACTCTGAAAGTTTTAATACAGGAAGAAATCTTTTCTAGGGGCCAATTCAGAGAACAGTTCTCTACTCTCCTGCCTAGAGCTCCTGCATTGATGGAAGGGGGTAGTTAAGCAATTATTTGCCCTCTTTATGCAAATTTTCAATTCATTTCACATTATAGCCCCACTACTATTCTCCCTGATACCTAGTGCCTCTAAATTTCCAGCCTGTCTGGAATTTTAAGACAATTGTGTGTTTTTTGCATTCATGTTTATGTTTCCTTTTCTACTTTTCATTTTCCAAAAATGCAGTGCAGTTTGGGCTGTCTCCATTCTGTCTTTGCTGTTTGAATCATTTTCTCTTTCAATATGATGATGTTGGGCTTTCAAGAGGGAACAGAGATAGATGCTTATGATCATCTTTAAGGGAAAGTTGGCCTTTAAGCTTCATGGCTCTGTTTTCTTTTCTATTTGTTTTATATTGTTTTTACCATATTGATTAGATTTAGAGGTGAAACTGTTTCTTAACTTTTAAATAGAAAAACTTTGGGGGGGCCTGGGTGGCTCAGTTGGTTAAGCATCCAACTCTGGATTTCAGCTCAGGTCATGATCTCACAGTTGTGAGATTCAGTCCCACATGTGGCTCCCTGCTCAGTGTGGAGTCTGCTTGAGATTCTTTCTCTCCTCAGCCCCTGCTCCTCCCTCCCATTTGTGCTCTCCTTCTCAAAATAAATAAATAAAATCTTTATAAAAGAAAATAAATAAATAGAAAAATCTGCTTTAATAATTTTCTTGAATCATTTAAATCAAAAGGACTATTTTAATGTCCTCTAACTTTAATTTTCTTCTTCTTACCAATATGTACGTGCTTCCAGATTACATCTAAATATATCATATACTGAGTTTTCAAATATTTAAGGAAAGAAAAATATCTGTCTAAAATACCTGATATATGCAGCTTTTCTCTTGGTGCCTGAAACAGTTTAATTTTTAGAAAAGACTCTTACATACTCTGCTCTGATTTTGTTTACTACCTATTTAAATGTCTTCCTTTCACTCTATGAATTATATTCTATAGGGTACTATTCAGATTCTAAATCTAAATTATGCAGTCAATTTCTAACCCAAAAGCACTGTACCTGCTTTTTTAACAATTTATCCCGAAGTTTATTTCAGTGTTTAAAACTCAGTAGTAATAGAGGCGCCTGGGTGGCTCAGTTGGTTGGGCAACTGCCTTCGGCTCAGGTCATGATCCCGGAGACCCGGGATCGAGTCCCACTCGGTGGGAAGCCTGCTTCTCCGTCTCTCACTCCCCCTCCTTGTGTTCCCTCTCTGGCTGTGTTTCTCTCTGTCAAATAAATAAAATCTTAAGAAAAGAAAAAAAAACTCAGTAGTAATAAACTTGCTGAGGCTAAGGATAGTAATCATTATAATTTTAGTGTATTAGGAGACTTTATTTGTCAAGAGAGACAAGGAAGGACAGAATATCTGTGTTATACTTTAAAGAGACAAAAAGCTTTTAATTGCTTTTGCTTATAACCGAGCTTTTATTATTTTTTAAAGATTTTATTTATGTATAAGAGAGAAAGAGCGAGCACAGGGAGCGGGTAGGGGCAGAGGGAGAGAGAGAATATCAAGCAGACTCCTTGCTCAGCAGGGAGCCTGACATGGGGCTGGATCCCACAATCCTGAGAGCATGACCTGAGCAGAAAACAAGAGATAGAACCTTAGCCCACTGAGCCACTCAGGCAGCCCTTGCTTATACCTGATCTTTTAAAAATAATTGCTGGAAAGTGTCAGTAGTGCTTCCGATTAAAATAATGTCGTTTATTTAAGGTTGACTTCCTCTTGAGGAAGGAATACCACTGTGGTCTAGTGCCAAATAGTGGTTAGATAGATGTATAGATTGGAGTATGTACAGGGTTTTTGGAAATCTTTGCAGGTATTCTTTTCTTGGCTGCTCCTGGAATTTGTGAGAGCTAACAGTTATTATCCTGGAAAAATACTCAGGATAGTTTTGATAGACGTGAATGGCTATTGTGGAATTAAAATTAAAAATCAGCTTCTAATTGATCATCAGGTTTAAATAATTTAGAATGAAAGTTGTGTTTTAGATTACACGTAGATGACTTTTAAAAACCAATTTACTGTTCTTGGGGATTCTGTATGTCAAAAAATGTAACTTTTAGATTAGGCATCAGTCTTATTATGTATTTAATTATTTCTTCATAAAGTGACATTTTTCCAAATACATAATGAAACTTAATATTTATTTTCTTAAGAAAATACTGATGAGATAAATTAGTTATAAATTAAATTTTTTTGGTATTTGATAACTCCATTGATAAAAATGTTTTAAAAACTTCTGCAAATAGTCCATTTTGTCAATTTTTTATAGGTGCCACATAGTTGATTTTCATAAGTCAACTGGTCCTTTGGGTACACATCCTCGTTTATTTGAATGGATATTGAACTATTATTCTTCAGACAGAGAAGGGGGTCCAAAAGTAGTGTGTACATCTAAACCTCCAATCTATCTTCAGCATCAAGGTTGGTATAACTCATAAATAATAAGTATAGCTTATGCCTTTACAGGAGAACTAATTGACTTTTGCTTTAAAACAGATTAAGATTCAGATAATAGAGAAGAAGGGAGTATTGTGACAATCTGATTTTCAGAGCTACACTGTCACACTGTCATGGTTGGTACCTTCCTGGTATTGAAGGGTGCTATCCATTGTATATTTCAGGGCCACCTGGTTCACACTTCCTTTCTTGTTCATCCCTTACTTTTTTAGGTCTTCATCTGTGTTACTGCAGTGAGGCCTTTCCTGATCACTTTATTTATTTCTATCTTGTTATGAACCCCTCACTACTGGCATTTTCTCTTTCTCTTTCCTGCTTTATTTTTTCGCTTTGAACATCATGATATGCTTATGTATTTATTTTTTTATATTCCTTCCTTTTAGAGCGAAAACTCCATGAAGGCAGGAGTGTTTGTTCTGTTTGCTTCTGTATAGCTATCTGCCTGGAATAATGCCTGTACATGGATACTTGATAAATTTTGTTAAATGGATGATTTGAATCAACAGGGATAGGAGAAGTAAATGTTGGGAATTTCATCATTTAGGAATACAAGATGTAAAGGTTAAGGCCTCCCCATTGAAATTCTAGTATATATAAATTACTTTCATTAACCTTTCGGATTCATGAGAGTTTTTGTTGTATGGTAGGTAATTGTCAAATGCTTTCATGTGAGAGAATTTGGGTAAGAAGGATCAAGGGATTAGGAAAGAAAAACAAATAATATGGCACAGGAGAATGTAGAATTTTTTGTAATGAAACCTTTGAGAAAAGAAAAATTGAACAAATGAAAACTGAAGGCTAGGAAATAGAACTAAAACTATTGTGTCTTCAGAGTGAGAATACCTGTCAACGGGACTGACTGTAATTCTATTCCAAACATACATGTGCACACACTGCATACAGAGTGTATGTGTATGTTTAGTAACATGTCTATACGTATAGCAATAGATAGGACACACACATATATAGCTGTTTTTTTATTTTTTGATAGGTCATAGTCGCACAGTTGTTGGAATTGAAGAGAGAAAAAACCGAACATTATGTTTACTATTATTTGATCCCGGATGTCCTTCTCGAGAAATGCAGAAACTGTTAAAGCAAGACATGGAGGCTAGCAGTCTCAAGCAACTTCGGAAATTTGTAGGAAATTTAAAACATAAGCAATACCAGATAGTGGCAGTAGAGGGTGTCCTTTCTTCAGAGGAGAAAGTTGTAAGTATTTATGTGAAGCTTGAACAAGTTGAACTTACAAGTTTAAAACTTTTAGTTAAAATCAATGCTATCCCTTTGTATCTCATTTCTCATTGCTTTGGTTTTGTGTCATTTAATTTCTCGAGTGGGCATCTTTAAATTTCAAATGCTACCTAATGACTTTCAAATACTTCATAAAGATATTTAATCTTATATAATTGTTAATGCCAGGCAAATGATGAAAAATGGCAACGTATATGGTAAGAAAACCTAACTTAATCCCAGGAGACCTAACACGTATTGGTCTTAATAGTTATGGTTTATTAAGTGTGATTCTTGTAATTATTGAGGCTCTGTCTTGTGCATAGGGGGTTACTGGATATACACAGTTCTAGAATTTAACTCCAGTACAGTTGCCTCTTTATCCCTTACAGTTAAGTGGTGACTGGTACATTTAGAAGAATTTCTAGGGATTGAAAACCCTCTACTGAGTATAAACTGAAGCTATGTAATGGCATGTCAAGTCCAGAAAATGCACAGTTCCCAAAATCTTAAATGTCCCTGTTAGACTCCCTCACATGATTTCTTTCCATCTGAGGAGAAAGAGACAGAGGATTGGAGGGAAGCATTTATGAAGAGTAACAGGATTACAAAGGAAAGCAAGCACTAAAATTACTTGAAATGAGAGGGAGAACTAGAATTCATCTTTTCAGCCTCACAATTTGGAATATAAAGACGAAGATTGTTTCAAAGTTTCTTCAATTAATTACATCCTAAAGGTTTCTTTGCTGTGACATAAATGCCAAAATTGCATTCATTTTTGCACTCTCATTAATTTGGCTGCATAAAGTTAAGAGATTAATTTTATTCATTTATTTATTTACTTATTTGCTTATTTTTAAAAGACATATTTTTTATTTTATTTTTTAAAAGATTTTATTTATTTGCAAGATGCACACACAATCAAGGGGAGGTAGAGGAAGAAGCAGGCTTCCTGTTGGGCAGGGAGCCCCAAGTGGGGCTCAATCCCAGGACCCTGGGATCATGACCCAAGTGGAAGGCAGATGTTTAACTGACTTGAGCTATTCAGGTGCCCCTATATTTTATTTTATTTTGTTTTTAAAGATTTTATTTATTTACCTGTCAGAGAGAGAGAGAGAGAGAGCACAAGCCAGAGGATCAGCAAGCAGAGGGAGAAGCAGGCTCCCTGCTAAGGAAAGAACCCAATATGGGACTTGATCCCAGGGCCTTGGGATCATGCATGACCTGTGCCAAAGGTACATGCTTAACCAGCTGAGCCACCCACGCATCCCTATATTTCTATTGTAATTCCAGTGTTGTTAATACACAATATTATATTGGTTTTCGGTGTATAATCTAGCGATTCAGCAATTTTATACATGACTCAGTTAAATGTACTCTTAATCCCCTTCACCTAGTTTACCCATCCCCACACCCACCTCCCCTCTGGTAGCCATCTCTTCTCTATAGTTAAGAGTCTCTTTTTTGTTTGTTAGAGGTTAGTTTTAAGTTATAAAATACTAAGATGCTTGATCATCAACAGAGCATAGGTGAGATTAAATATTATCATGGAGCCTAGCTAAACATTTTAGTTGTTAACTTTCTGGTTTTGAAAACTGAGACATTGGTGTTAATAGAATACTAAAAATAAGCATTTGCTACTGTTCTTTATTATTATTTTTTTTAAAGATTTTATTTATTTCCTTGACAGAGGGAAACACAGCTAGAGAGGGAACATAAGCAGGGGGAGTGAGAGAAGGAGAAGCAGGCTTCCCGCAGAGCAGGGAGCCTGATGTGGGGCTCGATCCCTGGACTCCGGGATCATGACCCAAACTGAAGGCAGACGCTTAACGACTGTGCCATTATTATTATTATTATTATTGAGTCATAGAGAGTAGCTGTGTCTTTAACCAAAAGAATCATAACTTGGCTGACTGTGTACAGTACTGCCAGATAGAGAAGAAATAATAATATGATTATAATTGTTATTAATAAAGTAGTATTTCGTAATGCTTGCTTCATGCTAGGAACCATCCTAAGCATTTTACACAAATACTAACTAATGTAATCTACACAGCTGCCCCATGGAGTAGGCACTATTATTCCCATTTTATAAATGAGGATGCCTAAGCTCAAAAAAATTGTTATATTTCTTTTTTTGTTGTTTAAGATTTTATTTATTTATTTGACAGAGAGAAACACAGCTAGAGAGGAAACACAAGCAGGGGGAGTGAGAAAGGCAGAAGCAGGCTTCCTGCTGAGCAGGAAGCCTGATGCAGGGCTCGAACCTGGGTCTCCGGGATCATGACCTGAGCTGAAGGCAGTCGCTTAACCAACTGAGCCACCCAGGCACCCTAAAAGTTGTTATATTTCTAAAGTCATGCAGCTGCTAAGTAACAAGAAGCAGGATTTCAATTCAGTCCATTTATATCCAGCATCATCCTCTATATTGCTTCTTCTGGGAGGATACAAAGTCTAATCGTTTCATGTTTGCTAATTAAGCTTATATGTGAACATTTCACTTTTCTTGAAAATAGGACAATATATTTTAAAAAATGAAAAGAAATCATTAACGTTTTCGTATATTGCTTTCAAGCTTAGAATTTTATTTTTTCCTTTTTTCTTTTTTTAAATCACTGTGTCTTAGTTATTCTGCCTTTTTTAACAGTGCTTTATACATTGTAGGAATTCTGCAAATACTGACGTATTGATCTACATATCACTAGATAGAAATCTGTGTCTTTAACTAAGGGCACATTAATGGGTTTACTTTTTATTTCAAGGTGGTTTTTTTTATAGCTCACTTTAAAATATCTTTTTTCTCCTAAGTGATAACTACAATTTTAATTGTAGGAATTTTAGAACAAATTTGATATTTTAGAGTATTGTAAAATGTAGATATTTGTAACTGCATTTTATGTTCTGTTCCTCATACTTGAGGTTAATTATAATATTTTAATAATCATGCACCTCTTATTCAAGGAGAGGAATCAGGTTTCAAAAAATTGTTTTTATCCTGGCAGCTGTCCAATAATTACCATAATACATTTCTGCCATAAATATATTTTGAGTAATAATTCCAAACTGTTACAGATATTTGGAGCACTTGTCTAGGGGAAAGGATTTATATTGGAAGATATTTCCTAATGCATGCAATTCAGTTAAGTAATACATACAAACCTTTTTAATAGCCATTCTCAATTCTTTTCATATGTTGACATGTTATAGTTAAATTATATCACAGCATTCTTTGTTCTCCATTACGTAATTCTTGTGCTCTTAACTTGATTTAACTTTGTTTTAAATTAGCTTGGTATAATATGTCTTGATTTTTAACACAAGTTTTAAAAACAGAATAAATGTTTAAAAGTCTTTTAGGGGCACCTGGATGCCTCTGACGGTTAAGCATCTGCCTTGGACTCAGATCATTATCTCAGGGTTCTAGAATCCAGCCACCCCCCCATCCCCAAGCCCCTCCCTCAGGCTCCCTGCTCAGTGGGGAGTCTACTTCTCCCCCTCCCTCTTCTTCCTGCTTGTGCTATCTTTTTCAAATAAATGAATCTTTGAAAAAAAAAAAAAGTCTTTTAAAGTGACATTTTTAAGGCCGTTATGAAGGAAATAGTTTTCTTAAAGGTTCTCTGCTCACAGTCCTCTTTCTCTCCTTCTCTGTGTTTATACATGTCTTTTTCTGACTGTGAGCCATCATTTTTACTTTGACTCATTATTCCTTAAAATAGTGAATTTTCCTTTTACTTTACTCTGTTTTCTTTTTATCTGGTATTTTGTCTCTTTTTTTCCCTCTTTGTTTGTTTTTGGTTTGGCGTTATAAATGTTTATTTCTGGGGTGCCTGAGTGGCTCAGGTAAGTGTCTGACCGGATCTCACTCAGCTCTTAATCACAGAGTCCAGAGTTCAAGCCCCACATCAGGCTCTATTCTGGGTGAGGAGCCTACTTTAAAAAAAAAAAAAATCATTTCTAGTTTCCTAAGTTTGAAGTTGTGATTTTTCTTAAAGGAATTTTTATTATCTTGAAAAATTTTCTAGATTTTATTTTTTATATTAATTAAAATAAATTCTAAATAATGGAATTTTTGCTTAATATTAACAGTTCTTTAAAATTCCTTTCAAGGCCAGGAAACAAGCTTCTCAAGTCTTCACAGCTGAGAAGATTCCTTGAAGAATTAAGCATTTCATTGATCATGGAATTTTACTTTCTTTTCTGAACTCGGATAGTAAAATGCCCAAGACAGCTTGCAAATCTGAATTCTTTAAATCTCAACTTATAATTTCTAAAATATCTAAATCATTACCTCAAGTACCTCATTATTTAGTAATATTTCAATAAACTATTTTGTTTGCATTATGTGTACTGTATTTCCTCTCATATCCATACAAAACCAGTGTTAGAAACTGGTTTTGTATAATAGTCCTATGTAATATTTACCGGGTCCTTGTGTTAGGTATTCTTAGTATTTAGGTATTTTCCATGTATAATTAGTTCGGTGAGACACATTCTGTTAGTACTGTAAAGAAGCTGAAGCTCTGCAAAGTTTGCAATTCACCCAAGAAAATGATTGTAATCCAGGGTGTGAACCCAGGCTGTCTCACTTCCCAGCTCTTACATTTGAGCATTCTGCTTTCTTTTAAAACATATATAATGAAATCCCCTCCTCATCACTTAGAAATTACCTTAATATTTTAACAGGTATAGCTCTAAAAAGAGGGATTTGCTTTTGTTAAATATTTGTACTCTTACCCATACAACCGTGAATTAGAAGCTTGTGTTTAACATGTCCTGTAGGAAAGAAGCTTTCAGATTCCTGTTGGATGTGTCAAGTAAGGTTGCAAGTAGGAATCCTACTTTGGCCAATTTGAGCAGAAGGAAATTCACTGAAAGACTATTGAAAGCTCAGAGAATACACAGGTAACCAGGAAACTGCTGAAACAAAGGCAGTTCTAGAAGCTGGAATGTGCTTTGATTTATAGCGAAACTGTGAGGTTAGGAGCCAAGTGTCTCTGCTCAAAATTCAGATTCTAGAAAGGCCACATCTGATTAGCATGTTACTATGCCATGGGACAGAGGCAGTTTCTCAAAAGGAAATCAGGGTACTATCTGATAGAGGAATTTGAGAGGCAGGACGCGGTGGGGGCCATGGGGGATAGGGAGGGAAAAAATGAAACAAGATGGGATGGGGAGGGAGACAAACCATAAGAGACTCTTAATATCAGGAAACAAACAGTTGCTCTGGGGTGGCGGGGAGGGATAGAGTGGCTAGCTTATGGACACAGGGGAGGGCGTGTGCTATGGTGCGTGTTGTAAATGGTGTAAGACCGATGATTCACAGACCTGTACCCCTGAAGCAAATAATACATTAGATGTCAATTTAAAAAAATCAGGGTAGATAAGGAAATGGATATTATACAACAAGCAGCACAATGAAAAAACATACTTAAATAAGATTTTATAAATATTAGCTACTCCATCAAATAGTAAAAGCTGCACTCCAAGAACGAATAATATTGCCAATTGGAAAATTCTGGAAATCATTTTTCCTAATACTCTGTCTCCCAGACAGGTAACCAGGTTTCTACTTTATTTTGTTGAATGCCACCATTACCTTTTATCCAGATAATGTGGTAATCTCCTAACTGGTCTCCCTGTATCTATCCTGTGTCAGTCAGTGTTCCACACATAAGCCAAATGTTTTGAAATATGTATGTGATTTTGTGACTTCCTAGTTGAGTCTTCTTCATTGCTCCTGGATAAAGTCCAGATATTACACACAACCTGGGCCCTGCCTACCTCTCCAGGCTCATCTTTCACCATTCTCAGAGTTCTACACCTTCCAGCCTAAAGTCCTGTGCCAAAAAACAGTTGATGCTGCCTGTGAACCTTCTCCCATTGTGCTTCACCTCTTGGAAATGCTTTCTGCAAGGCTCAAGTCTAAAGTAAACGCACTTTCTAAGTGTTTGATAGCAGGGTTTTTCAAAGTGTAGATACATCAGTGATCTGAGAACTGACAGTCCATGACAAGATAATTACAGAAATTAGAATTGCTGTGATTTTATTTTATAAAAATAATGGCGTTGGATTAGAATTTTTATTTTTAAATTGATACTGCAGACTTCCGGAAACACTGTTCTATGGTACCTGTGACATTTATATCACAATACCTACTAAGTTGCAATCTGTTCTAATTTTCTATTTCTCTTTTCATATTCCCCTCCTTGAATGGATTCAGAAGCAATGTCTACAGTAGTCTCAGAGTACCTGACACATAGGGGTCTTTAAAAAAGCTTTTCTAGTGAACAGAAATAATAACCAGTTTTAGAGGAATAGTAGAAAAATGGTCATCTGCACTCTTTGGATATCCCAGCTAGCCATCTCTGTGCAGATCATTTTCCCCAATCAGGTCAAACCAATTTCTGTAGAATAAAAGCGTTAGACTGAACTTCTCTTTTTTTTTTTTTGTGAGAGAAAGAGAGAGAGAGAGAGAGAGAGCGCACAAGCAGAGGCTGCTGCAGGCAGAGGGAGAAACAGGATCCCCGCAAAAAAGGAGTCTAATGTGGGATTGGATTCCAGGACTGAGAATATTTTTTAAGTAACAAGTAGGGGCACCTGGGTGACTCAGTCATTAAGGAACTGTCTTCGGCTCAGGTCATGATCCCAGGGTCCTGGGATCTAGCCCCACATTCTGCATCAGGCTTCCTGCTTGGTGGGGAGGCTGCTTCTCTCCCTCAGCCTGCTGCTCCCCCTACTTGTGCTCCCTCTCTGTCAAATAAATAAATAAATACAATCTTTTTTAAAAAGGTAACAAAAGTGTTAAAATTTTGAATGCTCCCAGTCTTTGAGCAGATGATGGAATTATAAAACCTCTCCCCAGCAAAACAAAACAAAAAACATGCCCCCACATGCATACATACACAATCTTTGCATACAGTATCACTGACTGGTTAAAAATACATGCTCTGATTCAGAGTTATCAATAATCTTGGTCCTAGTACCCACTGACAAATATTAAAGTCACTAAGAAGGTTTTGTGGATTACATCTTTCCATGTTTGCCATATTAGAAATTAAACTTAAGACTTTTTTTTTAAGAATGCACATTATTCTATTACTTGTACATCAGAACAGTGATAAAGGAACGGGTTATTTAGCCTCTGGAAAATCCACCGAGCTCTCTTTCACTTTTGGCATCTCTCACTTTTGGCAGCTCAGCTCTCTCTCCAGCTGAGCTGAAGTACATATTAGTAGTTGCACATATGAAATTCCAAACTGGACACTTCCAAGGAATGACATTTTGTACATGAATAGTTGTCAATTCTATGTATTTCTATACTACATATTATGTATGTAAAATCGGGTCCACACGGTATATGTGTACCAGTCTCACACAAGATTGGGCTGATATTATTCTTGGTCATACTCATCTTCATCATCTTCATCATCTTCATCTTCAGTTTCTCCCATTTCTTCAACAGGAAGAGCAGCTGCTTCCTGTGCGGCTTGGAAAGCCTGCTCTTCTGCCACGCTAGGATCGTCCATTTCTGTAATTTCCGCCCCGCTGGGGTATTCTTGGTAAACTGGTGGCAGAGCTGGGGGTGTATAGTTGTCTGGACTATATTTATGACCCCAACCTATGTAGAAATTTTCAAACTTTCTATAAAGTTTGAAAAGAAAGTAGATGATCATTATATCATTTTTCAGTAAGAAAAGTTGATCCTTTTCTTCTGTAAAAGCTGATCACTCTCAGTGTCATAATCCCATAATTTTAAAACACTGCATTTTAAGTGCTAGGGATGAAATAGCCCTCAATATGATTCTTCTACCACAGGACACACTACTGTGATCCAAACTGTTTAAGCTGGTTAAGAACTGGCCAGACTCTGTCAAAATGTACCGTATACCTAGCCCACCATCTTTAATCATTTAATTGCCATATACAGAAAAAACAAAACAACAACTAAGTTAAAAAGTTACTCTTCAGAGTTAGGAAGAATTAAAAACTTGACAACCTAGCAACCTATTGGTATGGCAGAGGGTGCTTGTGATTGGTTGTAAGTCTGTGTGTGGTTTTTCAGGCCCACATGGACATAGTGGTCAGGCTTTACCTGGAAGACGTCACAGGAAAACTGTTGTCACCATGCCATACTGGATGCCCAGCCAGCGCATTGCAGTCTCTAAGGAAAGTTCTAGTCAAGGACTCTGACCCATTTGACCTGCCGTGCTCTTTGCATAGTTGAGTTCCTAATACAGGTGCCTTCATTCTAGGTCTTATCAGAGGCCTTCAGCAGAGGTCTCTGGTGCCTTTGCCAAGGCCTCGGGGACCCTAAAGACACTTCTCCCTACACTGACTCAGTACCCCTTACTTTTTCACTTCTAGCCCTTCCCCCGACCCTGGGCCCTCAAGGCCATAAAACTGCAGAAGCCTGATATTTGGAAATTCCTCAGTGAGATGACTACATCTACACTGACCCACTGACCTTCCATCAGTGTGCCATTCCATGAAGGAAAACAGGACAGGAGCAGTCCGAGTTTTCTCTTGCTTACATCGTCACAGGAAATGATCAAAAGCTTAACTCATTTTTGGCTCATGGCTTTAATGGCATCTCTCACTTTTGGCAGCTCAGCTCTCCAGCTTAGCTGAGCTTCTGACAATGGGTTCTTAGATGAGAAAATGGAAGCATAAGACAAATGGAAGTGGGACTCTGGATGAAGGATAAAAGAACATTGAGTGTCCTCTTGATCCTAGTTCTCTTGAAAGTGATAGCTTAAATAATACATATTTTAAATTACTTTTTATCAAGATAGTCAAGAAAAATTATGTGAGATTCAAATTAAACACTGCATAGAACTACCTCCATTAATCTTAGAAAATAAGTAAATCCATTGCTCAAGTAATCAGAATAAAAACCATATTAGGACAGAAGTCTGAAGTAGTCCATTGTTCTAAATTTCATGCTTTACTATGTAATATAGATGTTTGAATCTTACAGCACACACCACTGACATGGGTTAAAACAATAGTAGCTAACTTCCTCCTTCCTGAGCATTCCTGGCACCAGACTTGGCCCCAGAAACAATTGAAAGAACTGCTCCAGAGAAAATAGCTTAACAGATTGTAGTGGTGTGACTTCCCTGGGAGTGGTCAGCTTGGCAACAGAAAGAAGCTCGTGCTAGGCTGTGACATTTTACCCACTATGGAATCTGGGAACTTCATCATCTGCCTTCAGCTTCTTGCTCTCTCTTCATCTCAGCCCCATTTCCTAAGCTGTGAAATAGGGGACCAATCTCCCCAGAGTCGTGATAAGAACGCAGGGGGAAGATATAAGTACAAGTGCTGAACATGACATCTGGCTCATGGCCTGGACCTTCCTAGGCATCCCTTCTCCTGACCTCTTACTCTGGGTAGACTGCCCCATACTCTTTTATCCCTCCCATGCTGGTCTGGGATCTCAGCCCATGTTATCGTGAGTGTCTGTCCTGAACAACAACCCAGGAAGCCTTGTCTGTTACTCTGGGGTTACTCTAAATGCCTCATCCAGGTTTGTGCTTCACCTGGGGAAGCACATAACAACATTTCAGCGATAACTATAATTCCCAGCACTAAAATAATCATGATAATGACTTTTTATACTTACTTGCCATTGGAAAAGGCATATGCTCCAGGCCAAAGGTTGGATCTAAGGACTGCAATAGCATATTGAGGAATGAGAGTTGAGGACAGCCGTGTTGTCCAAGGTGGTATGTTCTGGATTTCTGTAAAACAAAGAGAAATTCAAAAGCTTAACTCCTAAATAGACAAGGATCCACTGTGTAAGAGAGAAGATCTTTTTACAAATCTTAAAACATGAAGCTTAACATGAAGTCAGAAAGATAATTTATGAATGCTGTGAAACAACAAAATTTGATTATATGCATATATGTGTCCATCTGTGCAACAGAAAAGTTTTATTAAGAGGGAGGAGAACTATGTGGAAAAGAGAATATTATTCAATGACCAAATAAAAGATCAAATTATTATGAAAGAGAACAAGGGTTACAAGCAAAACTACTCCAAAACTGAATAAGAAGAAACAAGACTAGGAGGATAAGAGAGGATTTAAAAAATCCACAATAACCTCAAATGATATGTTGCTGTAACAATGTTATGCATTTATGGCCTTAGGTTATGGTGTGCAGAGTGCAAGACAAGAGTGATGCACAAGACAACAGTCAGCATTTCCAATAAGATCTGCAGCCAATTTACATTTCTTCCCTGCACCACTCCTTCACCCTCCGTCTGAGAAAGTTGGTGGTGAGGCCAACTATATTTATTCCCTATTACCCGAAAAGGGTAAAATTTTGGCTCCTGTTCACTTTTTGTTTCCAACTCCTGTTTATTAACCATATAATATACACAGTATATTATATATACATGCATAAAAACTATAATATAAATGTATACGATGTACAGTATAGTATATGTACATAAACAAAAAATATACTACAGTATATATATGTATACTATGTATACTATATTATATATATAATATCTACACATGTATACATGTATATTATGTAGTTTGTATAAAACTACCTAAATCTTCAGAGATTGGTGTCAAAAGAGGAGGCCCTACTTCCTGTTCCAGATAGTCAGGCTCTTCTCCTTTTTCTTCTTCTTTTTCCTCATCTTCCTCTTCTTCCTCCTCCTCAGTTTTCTGTATGGGGTTGAACCAATTACAACGACCCTGGGAATGAGTATTGCAAGATTTAGTAATCTAATGAGGACCTTAAAATATTAGAATATTTATTTGGATTAAAGCAATTATCTGCAGGAGGTCCGAATACATGGGAGTTTAATCAATCACTTATTCATTCAGCATCCCAACTACAGGTTTTTGATCTAGCTTATTTCAAGCAAAAAATGGTATAATTTATTTCATAAATTTGACAACTTCCTAAAGTTACAGAATATTTATATTTTGAAATCAACAAAACCTTAGTAGAAAAAATGCACTTTATTAATTTTTAATAAATAATTTATGTGAAAGTGGTAAGGTACTATTATGAGTAGCAGTAACAAATTTTTAAATGTGATAATAAAGTTAGGTTTGGGGTTGTATCTCATTTAAGTAACTCTTATCCAGAGACATGCAAGAGTCCCTCTTCCATAGATCTAAGTGTAATGATTTTCTACCTACAGGTGAGGCAGGATAGCCAGATGATTAAGAGGATGGACACTGGATCCATTCCACCCATTCACATGTGACTCTGTTGCTTATTAGCTATAGTACCTTTTTCACATTTTCTAAGCTTTCTGCCTTGATTAGTAAAATCTAATCAGCAAAATTAAAAATCAGTAAAATCTGTAAAATCAGGATAATATTAGTCTTCCATACAGTTGTGAGGATTATGTGAGATAATACCTATAAAGTGCTATTAAGAGCCCCTGGCAGAGGGGGTACCAAAGAAATGCTACACAGCACTACTTGTTTTCCTTATTGTTATAATAGTTTATTTTTTCTTGGTATAAAAGCTCCATGTATTATAGAAATATAATAAAAGAACTATCCCCCAAACAGGAATTCACCTATCTATAGTTAACATATAAAATACAATTTCGCAATACACATTAATCTAAATCCTCACATAACTTGTCACATTCTTCATAGAACTATTTGTTTTATTTCTGTTTGGAAATAAAAATTTATCCAAATATCCCAGATCTACACTACTTGGCAATTTCATAGTACTCTGCATTTTTATTTGGTTTTTCAATAGTTTCTTTGTCTAGGATCTGAAGAACTTTGTTTTGTAACTGTGCATTATAGAGAGAATGTAATAAAAACTTGCTGATTGGCTGATAGATTGAGAATTGCAAAACCCCTACCTGAGAGAGAATGTGTTGCACATGATGAACCCAATTGGATAGGGATTCCACGAGATCAATTACTTGGATGCCTTCAAAATCAGGGTTTTCTTCAAAGCTATCTCGCCTGCCTTCTACCTCTTCCTCCTCCTCTCCTTCCTCTTCACCAAACTGATAGAATCCCAGAGGGCTGACATGGGTCCCTGCTGAAATTCTGGCAATTTGTGCTCGTAAGTAATTGCTCTCATTTCCTGGGAAAGGTGGGTAGCTTACAATGGGAGTCTCTAAATGCCCAGTGAAAAATTTCTTGATCTTTCTTGCAGTAACAATTTGTGCAGGCGTAACTGATGGTAACTTCACCCATGGTCCTCCTGGTTCATTGCACACAAAATACACATATTTGTTGGCCCCTGTTCTACTCTCTTCTTTTGGTATAGCCTGTGGGGTCTTGTAAAATGTCCTTGGTAATTCATCTTCATCATTTTCATCAGCTTCGCTGTCTCCATCATCCCTCTCTTCAGTTACATCTTCATCTTCTATGTCTTCTTCATCTTCTCCCTCACGGAATTCTACTTCAGCTATAATATAATTCATTTCCAAACCCAAGATCTTGCCCCAGAAGCGGCATCTTTGGATTGGGTGGGCGTCAGTAAGCTGCTTGAGGGCCAGAAATATACGATAAGTCTCATCTGTGCCCAAACCAACTCCAGCTTGTTCAAAATAAAAAGCTGACTCCATTATATTTGGGAGAGAGTTTTCTGCCTGGGGAAACAAACGTTAATGTCAGAAATTGCTTGCTTCCTTTTTCCTTTTTCATCATCTTGGTATTAGCTCTACTTTCTCTTTCCAGGATGCCTTCGCATTTCTTGTAAGGTTTAGATCTGATAATTCCTATATTCCAATTTTTCTCTCATTATTTATAAATGTAACTTCTATCATTGTGTCTTATAATTACCAATGTAATAGTTGTCTTGCTGTATGTGTGCATCTTAAGAATAATTTAATAGCTACTATGGATACTAAAAATTGAACATCTTTTTATAAAAAATACTTAAGTGGTCATAGTAAAATATAATCTCTCTCCCCATACATATTTAGAAAAAGTTTCTATATGTTTGCATATATTATCATATTTTTCCTAGTAATACATATTTATTATGTACCTATGATAAAATATAGGGTAAATAAAAATCAATATGGCCCTCTATATAGGGTAGTACACAGGATAAAAGGAAGATATAATAAAATAAGTGCTCAGACATGCCTTCCCTTGAAAACATAACTTAGGTGTTTGCCCCTACTTATAATAAATACTTTGGGATTTAACATAAGGCAAAAAATGAAAAATAATTTTATAAAAGAAATAGAAGTGAAAAAGCAAAGTCTCAAGTGGACGCTAAGAAAACATCTGTGGGTGGGGCGCCTGGGTGTCCTTAAGCATCTGCCTTCAGCTAAGGTCATGATCTTGGAGTCCCGGGATCGTGCCGCGCATCGGGCTCCCCGCTTTGCAGGAAAGCCTGCGTTTCCCTCTCCCTCTGCTCCTGCTTCCCTCTCTCACTGTGTCTCTGTCAAATAAATAAATAAAATATTTTTTTAAAAATGTGTGAGCAAGTAGAGAATAACCTTTAGTAAGATAGGGATCACCTGCAAATTTTAGATGCATTTAGACAAATTTCAGACCTTGAAGATAGAGAAACTGAGAGTACTTTGCTGCTCTTAAAAGTTTATATTATAATTTTGGTGTCAAAACAAGCACAATGACTTTTTACGATCCTTATCTCTTTCGTGTTTGGCATTTGTTGCACCCCTCACTTTTTTTTCCATTTTTCTTTTACTTGATTGTAGTGGGCACACAGTGCCACATTTGTTTCAGGTGTACCCAGAGTGATTAGACAAGTCTACACGTGTGCTGTGTTCACCACAAGTGCAGCTACCATCCGTCACCACATGACACTATTACAATATCATCGACTATATTCCCTCACTCCCCTTCACCATTTTGCCCAATCCCCTCCCTCTCCCTCAGTGGCAACCATCACTTTCTTCTCTGAATTTATGGGACTGATTCTGCTTTTTGTTTGTGTTTTATAAGTTTGTTGTATTTTTTTTTTAGAGTCCACACATGAGTAAAATCATAAGGTTCCTATTTCAGTCTGACTTATTTCACTTAGCATGGTACATTCTAGGTCTTCCATGTTGTCACAAGTAACACAATCTCATCCTTTTTAATGGCTGCAAAATACTCTATTGTCCTTATTCATTTGTCTTTCAATGGACATCTGGCTTGCTTCCATATCTGGACTATTGCAAATCATGCTGCAATAAATGTAGGGGTATATATATCTTTTCAAATTAATGTTTTGGTGGTTTTCTTTTGGTAAATGCCCAGTGGTGGAATTACTGGATCATACAGCATTTCTAGTTTTAATTTTTTGAGGAACGTCCCTACTGTTTTCCACAGTGGCTCTCACTCTTCATCCTACTCTACCCTCTGTAACTATTTCTTCTTATCTCTAATTGGCTCCTCTTCCTAATGTCTCCTGATGTTTTATTGTTCTTTTCCTCAGAATTTATTCCTTATAGTCTTTATCTCATGAATGTTTACTTACCCTTTATGATCCAAATGTACAAAGCCTTGCCCAGTTTCCAACAGTGGAGTTAGTTACTCCATTCTGTCTCATAGCTTGTCAAAACAATATAACAATTGCTACTATTCATTAGCTTTCCAGTATGTGCAAAACCTTTCAGATAGAGTGTTCTAGCCTTGAGTTGTCGCCATGTGATTATCCCCAGGCTTGGAAAGTTAAATCACTTACTCACAGTCACACAGCAAATAAGTGATGGAGCTAGGATTCTGATTCAGGTGTAACTGCCAAGCTCTCCACCAAATGAGGCTATCGCTATTCTTGCACTAATAAAATAGTTTTATAGTCTTTTTCACTTCTTTCACTAGACTGTGAGCAACTTAAAGTCAGAAGACTCTTTTTTATGTGTATTTAATTTCATGTGTATATATATATATATTTTTTAAAGATTTTATTTATTTATTTGACAGAGAGGAGAGATCACAAGCAGGCAGAGAGGCAGGCAGAGAGAGAGGAGGAAGCAGGCTTCCCGCTGAGCAGAGAGCCCGATGCGGGCCTCGATCCCAGGACCCTGAGATCATGACCTGAGCCGAAGGCAGAGGCTTTAATCCACTGAGCCACCCAGGCGCCCAGTTTCATGTGTATATATTTTTGATGTGTAGCTGCCATGTGGTAGGCAGTCACTGTGTGAACCAATTGATGAATGAATAAATGAAAGCTGAAAACTAGGAACAGGAATTCTCATGTGGTTAAAGACAGGAATAGCAACACAAACACTCCAAGTCTTAAGCCTGAGACCAGAGCTTCACAAAGCTCATCTTTCCGTGCTTCCTAGATCTCTGTGTCTTCCTGTTGCTGTTTCTAGAGTCCAAGGTAGAACTTTTACTCTTCATCTGATGGCTCTTTGTGGCTCTAAATCCTACTTCTCGTTAGGAAGAATTTATGAGATATGGTTAAGGCCTCAATTTCCAGGATTAAAACTCTTTGTGTTCCCATGTCTAGTTTTAGAATGCAGACCCTTACCATGTTGTACTATGCCTGGAGAGGGTCCCCATTCTTATACTAGAATCCGACTTCTCTTTGATAAACTCCTCCCTGAGAGTGCCTGCCTCTTGGCCTGATCCGCACACACTGATTGCCCCCAGACTCGCCATCACTGGGTATGCCTGTTTAACCATGTTTGGAGTAAGGTATTTTCAGAACAGTTTCAGCCAATGGCAACTCCTTGGCAACTGTCACCTGCTCCTTCAAGGTACTCTGTATCTCACTGTGTCTGGTTAGTCTCCCCACAAAGGGTGCGGAGCCCTAGAGGATGAACCTGCTGTCTAGATCCCTACCCCCCTATGTTTTTCTTGCCTGAACTCTCCACCCTTTTCTGAAAATATCTTACACCAAACATCAGATTTGCAAGTATACAGACAAATTTTAAGTGGTCTAGTGGTAACACAACATGGAAGCTCAGGAGATGTTCAGTACAGATCACTCAGTAGTGTAAATTACAAGCACATGGGCATCCAGGAAACAGAATAGTTGATGCTATTTTAGAAATATTTGGAGCAAAAATTCCTGTGATACAACTAATTTTATTCTTTAATGATAGCTTTCCCTCTCTGATACCAGCTTTCTCTGTAATTATTTTCAACACTTTGTCTATGGTGATTAAAATAAATATTTTATCCCTCTCCTCTTTATTATGTCCCAATGCTGTAATATGCATAATATCAACTGTAACATAATATGAAGAAGTTGCCTTGGAAAAGAAGGCAAATAAATTAGAGGTACTTCTAATTATTCTAGTAAGTTAAGGGGGCAAATAGACAACTTGTTTTAAAGCCCAACTTTTAACTATCTGACATTAATTAATTAATTTTAATTAATTAAATATTTAATAAGAAACAGCTTTAGACCCGCATCTATACCAGGTACTCTGGAGAATAAAAAAGATGAAAGAATGATTTTTTTCTAATATCAAGGAGCCCAACCCCACAAACATAACAAACAAGCAAGCCTATGAAATACTAAAACACAGTGTGAAAAAATAAGAAACTCTAAACAAGGAAATGAATGGTGTGAAATAACGTTGCAAATACTACTATTTAGGAAACTATAAAAGATAGTTGATATGAATTTCAAACCATACCCACTCATCTCAGATAAAATCCTAGGATGGAACTATTCAAATTTATAGTCATGACTTACTATTTCATCTTCCACTTCTTGGTCGGCTCCTTCCAAATTTCCCTGGAGAAAAAGAGCCTTTTGTTTCTCTGCTGTTTCATATATGGGAAGCATCTCTTTCTCATTTTGGAGTGTATCTAATTTTTTCCTAAAATGTGCCATCTTCACATCTTGGCTGATACGTTCAATGATGTCCACAGCATTTTCAGGACGCTCATCTAAGACCTTGGTCAGCATATCAGAGAGATGATCATATCTACCCAAAAAGAAAATTCCAGATAACATCGATGTCAACCCTCAACCTTTGAAGAAGCATTACATGCAGACTCAATTAGTTGGTTTCTAGGAAACTTCTACAACTCAAAGCCTTCAGAAATCTTTTTTTTTTTTTAAGATTTTATTTATTTGACAGAGAGAAGCATAGCCAGAGAGGGAACACAAGCAGGGGGAGTGAGAGAGGGAGAAGCAGGCTTCCCACCGAGCAGGGAACCCGATGTGGGACTCGATTCCAAGTTTCTGGGATCATGACCTGAGCCGAAGGCAATCGCTTAACCAACTGAGCCACCCAGGCGCCCCTAGATCTTAAATGGATAAACATTTACAGTAACTGCATCACTGCTACAAAGAACCTACCCAAGAATTTTCCTTAGGAAATGCCTCCAGTGTGATATAAATATTTAACTTATTAAAGAAACATATTACATCTACTGGACTTCTTCATTTGCTCCAATAGAGGCCATACATGCCATTAAATTGGGGACTCTAAGTCCAAATTTTCAAATTATTTTTCAGGTTTTAATATGACGTCTGCATTTACTTTGTTTATAGTTCTTCAGACAAGTTATTATATCAGTGTTTTTAAGAAGTCCAAACCTGAAAATGCCTCTGTGTCAAATTATAAAATATGTTTATTAGATTTTAATGCATAGTTATAGCTTTTTAATTTGGAAGGTTTAATAATTGGTTTTAATCGAATGGCAGAAAATGAGGAAGTAATTCTTTTTGTAAGCTTTTTATTCAATGGGGTAAAATCAATATTAGATCTTATATTTTAGTAAAAGACTGTTTTAAATGCAACAAAAGCATAGTTTTCATGGCTTGCAAATAAGATCTGCATATAAGAGAGGTAAGGCCATCTGTTATAGAGACTTTTTAAAAATTTTTAAATTTTTAAATTTTATTATTTTACATTATTTTATTTTTTCCAGTGTTCCAAGATTCATTGTTTATGCCCCACACCCAGTGCTCCATGCGATTTGTGCCCTCAATACTCACCACCAAGCTCACCCATCCACCCACCCCTCCCTTCCAAGACCCTCAGATTGTTCCTGAGTCCAAAGTCTCTCATGTTTCATCCCCCTCCCTGATTTACTTCAGCTCACATTTCCTTTCCTTCTCCTACTGAACTGAGACAAACGTTTTTAAAGGCAGGCTCTAAACTATTTAGAAGATAATAGTGAATATTATAGGAGATATTAAATTATGACCTCAGAGAATTAGCATTTGAAAATAAAATAAAATTTAGATATTTAAGTAATGTCAGTTACAAAATAATTCAGTAAAGGAAACTTTTCCATTTTTATAGTTTGTGTTCAGCTTTAAATTGTTAATGAAGGCTCAAGTATTTATAATGAGGTTTTCTGAAATCTTAACACAGTTTGTAAATTCATGCTTATTATTTAACCCAGAGAATTATGACAATAAGTTTATATGACAAATTGAGGTAGAATCCTCTACTGAGTATAAATCACATCCTTGAAGCTTAGTAAATTGTAGTTTAAAACAGGACTTTAGAAATAATCTTTTGAATTGTCAATCTCGGGTTTTTTGGAAGATTTCTCACATTAAATATTAGTTTCAAAAAGTCTTTGGACCTTAAAATTATTGTCACCAATTCCCTCCGTTTTCCCCAGACTAAGGGGTTTTTCAGAATGCAGAACGCCCAGGACAGTTCTGGGTGTCTGAAACAGTAGGTCACTTCCGCTCTGCCCTGTGGGGGTGGGGCTCAAAATCAAGCCAGACAAGCACCACGATGTTCAGATGAGATGCTGTGTACTCCCTATCACTGGTAGATTTTATAAGCATCTTGGAGAGATGCCTGGACTTCACCATCTTCATGATCTCTCTTTCTTTTCTTCATTACCTCTTTTAAACCCAGCATTCCATAATTCCTAGGTTTTATTTCTGTGTGCGAAGGGTCTTTAAGGAAGTTAAAAGAATCTCCACCAAAGACTTGTTTTGAGTTCTGTGTTTCGAAGAATTACTAAACCACTGACTCTCTCCTACTAATGCTGACTTTTCAAATATGTTTCCATTTACCCACAGAAACACATGCTCACACAAAGATACATCCCCTTTTCTTTGCCAACCCCTCTCCCTCCTTTTTCCCTTTAAGACTTACAAATTTAAGCCAGACTTGCTACTGGTCTTAAGAAGGTAAACCTTAGCACTCTGAATGGCAATCTCGAGCGGGCTGGGGGCCGCTTCAGAGACCCCAGGCTCAGTGTGATCCAGATCATAGTTACTGTTTGAGTCTTCCTCCTGAAAGATGTTAAATCGCAGCTCCTTTTGTTTGGAATTACCGCTCACATCTTCTGGTCCGTACAGGTGATCTTTGGTTCGCTGAGATACTTGGAAGGTGTTTCCCTCTGACTGGCATGTTTGAGGAACGGTCGATTCTCCTTTATCAGTCGATTGTCCCAAATGGTGTGAGGGAGGCGTCTCAGCTTTGGGATTCACATTAGTGTTTTTGCCTGCCTGCCCCGGGGCCGCCAGCTCCTGTCTGTCCAAAGCCAGCGTAGGAAGAGAGAAAGAAGCCTCCTGAGGAGGGGAAGGTGGAGGTGAGGCACCTGATCTCGTGACATCATCCAGACGAATGCTGGCTCCAGACTGTGGGCTCTGAGGAGGGCTGCTTCTCGGTTGGGGTTCAGTTTCTGGCCACCGCTCCCACTGCAGGGGCTCAGATAACCCAGACACGGGTTCTTGGGAAGAAGCTATTTCTTCCCATGGCCGTCCTGCTTCCCCCGGTTCCTGGTTTTCTTTGTCTTGCTTCGGGGATGTCAAGTCTTCCATGGAAGGAGTCAAGAAAAAACAAAGTTCTGGATGAAGGGGAAATCAGATATGGAAAGAAGTAACGTAGGGGAGCCGCTTTGCTGAAGTCCACTGAGCGATTTCTGGGTCCTACCGGCTCCGCAAGTTGCAGCGTCCTATCTCCATAGCAACCCTAGGCAAGGGTTCGCCGAAGCGAAACTACGCACACCTGTTGCCAGGATTCTAGGGAGGAGACAGAGTAAAACGAAAATCCTAGATCTGTGATTTGGTGAAGCCTCTGCTCCTCTTCCTGCCGCAGCCAATCCCACCTGCCGTTGACCAGTCTTGGTTGGAAAACCTGAGCTCTGGTCCGCGCCGCAGATACAAAAAACAAAAGAGGAGGACCCGCAGCAGTCGCGATCCAGTGCGCGGGAACATTCAGGGTCTGATAGTTTGATTCATGTTGCGCGGAAACGGATGACTCATGCATCAGAGAGAGAGAGAGAGAGAGAGAGAGAGAGAGAGAGAGAGAGAGAGAGAGAGAGATTGTGGTGTGACAGAGAGACACAGACACAGACACACCCTGGAAATCCCGAGATGCAGGTGAGAATGAGAAGCCAGTGTGCAGACCAGGAAAGTCCAAGCCTCACACTAAGAAGGCAAAGATGGATGTCTCATCTGCGCCATCGAAACTCGAGAGACTTTTGAAGGATAAACAAAGCAGTCCTGATTTTCATTCTTCCCCTTCTTATGCAACGTGCCAGATGAGTAGGCAGCATATTAGCTTGAAGGTGAAGGCAATGGAGAAGGTTATGTTACATAAAAAATACAGCTCATGGGTTACCTGCTTTCTAATGATTGAAATTCAAATTAACCCTAAAACTATATTGGCATAATATAATCCTTTTTTCTGGTATAAATGTGAATTCATAATTTTGCAATACTTAAGGTCATGACTATGACTATGACTTAATTCAGATTATTCAGTCTCCAACTTGAAGAAGGTATAAAGGATGGGGCCATATCTGGTCTGGGCAATACATGTTCATTACTCTTTATTGTTCATTTGTTTTGTATCTCTCTCTTTTAACAAACAAATACATGGTCTTGGACATTTTACACTGATAAAACTTCCAATTAGCAAGACGTTTGTCATTAATTTTAATTTCATGGAAGAACATAACCTTTTGTTCTTGCCCACTCCCAATTTAGTGGGGGAATTTCAGAACTCTTCCATAAAACTGTGAACCTTTACCTTTCACAAAAATGCATGTGTCTGTGCACACAAAATGTTGCATATCATTTCTGCTGGTTCCGATACTCCTTGAAGTCAAACTCTCCAGATAAGAATCCTTGGAATAGACTCAAAAATGAAAGAAAAACAGAACAATATATTAGTGGAGAAGAGCAACTGAAAGGAACAACATAAGAAAATGTCCATTAATTTTCCTGCTTTATGTCCAGCCCAAACATCTATATAGACTCTGACTCTAGTAATCCTAAAGTTGCTTCTCATGCTTAGAATAACTATAAAAGCTCCTGGCCTGCTTACCCATCCATTTTCATCTGGAGCCATTCTCCCTTCTGTGTCAGCAACCTAGTCACCTTGATTTTTCTCTCATTCACTCAAATGTTCCATATTCCTTCTTACCTCACAGCAATTGCACATCTATTTCTCTTGCTTGAAAAGTTTTCCATTGTTCTTCTGCTTAGTTCTTTTTCTTAGAAAAACCTTTCTTGATGCCACAGACAATTTCTATTTCCCTTATTATGTGCTATCATAGTACCCTATAATTTTCATTCTTAGTATTGTTCACAATCTGTCATTGTAATGACTTACTAGTGAGTTTTACCCCAGAGGCTTCCCTGGGTTAGTGAAGATCAGAGAAGAACCTCTTCTGCTTTGGGCAGGAGGATAGGGGAAAGTAACATTCTGAAAAATGCCCAGAGCTCTCTATTCTCCTTAATAGGATTGTCCTCCAGGGAAGCTATTTTACCAGAATCTAATTTTTACAAGGGTTTCTTTGGGCTTTTTACTGAAGCCTGCTGAAGACCTGTGACTTGAGGAGAGATATCCAAATCTAGCCCACTCTAGCCTTCTTATATCACCTGAGGTTGGAGAGGGGAAAGGAAGCTGAGGAATATTTGTGAATGCCACACCCAGCAGCATGGATGGATTTACCAAGTTCTGAGACCTAATTATAGGATTATGGAATGCTTCCCCTTTCTCTGCATCTTACCACCACATCAGTGGGGCTTCTGTATTATAATAACAGGGGGTTACCCTGGAAGAACTGCAAACCTGAGATCCATTTAATACAGGGCCTCTGGAGAAACCCAAAGGCAACAGAGAACACAAAAACAAGGACACTAGAGGAAATTTTATCATCTGAAACCGCAACTGCTACAAACAGTAACCATAGCCTAACTCTTAACTAGATAAATATAATACCTCACACTAAAGATCTATGTATCTCAGTTCCTTTAACCTGATACATCCTTCCAGCTTTCCACAAAAAAGTACGATGGATGCTAAAAGACAATAAACAGCCTGAAGAGAATAACTAGCATTGGAACCAGATCCAGATATGGTACAGATTTTGGAATTATCAGGCCTGAATTTAAAATAACTATGATAAATAGGCCAAAGGCTTTAATAGAAAATGTGGACAACATGGAAGAACAGAGGAGTCCTCTAAGCGGAGAGATGAAGAATGTATCTAATGGGCTCATTAGTTTAATGGACATGTCTGAGGAAAGAACCAGTGCGTTTGAAGATATATTCATAGAAACTTTTCAAACTGAAAAACAAAGAGAAAAAGTAATTAAAAACTAAAAATAAAAGGAATTGAACATCCAAGACCTGTGAGATAATTACAATAGGTGCAAAATATACGTAAGGGAAACAGCAGAAGGTAAAAAAAAAAAGGAACAAAAAAAATATTTGTAATAGTAATACCTAAGAATTTTCCAAAATTAATAACAGACACTAAAACACAGATATAGGAAACCAAGAGAGAACATGCAGGATAAATACTGAAAAATCTGTATCTAGGCATTTAATATTCAAACTTCAGAAATCCAAGACAAAGAGAAAATCTTGAAAGAAGCCAAAGGGAAAAAAAACACTTTGTCTCTATAGGAAAAAGGATGAAAATTACATCAGATTTCTCTTTTAGAAATCATTCAAGCAAGAAAGTAAAGTGAAATATGCAAAAAAGTTGAAAGAAAAAGAAACCCACCAATCTGGAATTCTGTATCCAATGAAATTATCCTTTACAAGTGAAGGAGATATAAGACTTTCTGAGATGAAGATTTGCTCCCTGTAGACCTACCTTGCAAGAAATATTAAAAGAAGTTCCTCAGAAAGAAGGAAAATGATATAAATCAGTATGTCAAATCTATATAAGGAAAGGAAAAGTGTTAAAGAAGCAATAAAAATGAAGGTAAAATCAAACTTTTAACTTTATTACTTTTAACTGATCTAAGAGACAACAGTTTGATCAAAATTTTACAATAATTATTGGATAAATGTAGCTTATGCATAAGTGAAATGACGGCAGACAGATTTGGGTTCAGTTACAAAAGAAGTTCTCTATGGGTGTTAATAAGGTAAGCTGTTTTGGGTTATGCATTGATTGACCACTGCTTTATCTTTATAAAGTCCACATCTATAAGTTTTATGATCAGATATTTGTTCTGCTGACTTTTCAAACAATGCTTTAAAACAATTGCCATTTTGCCCAGTCCAAAGATTTTGGCCCAGTACAAACAAAAGGTGATTTCTCTACAATGGCCATCCCAACCTCCTTTTAAAATGGATTGCCTTGTCAATTTTTCACCGTTTCCCCTTTTGATCTAGCTCTTTATCTGAAGGCCTTGTAAATCTCAACCATTGGAAAACATTGCTGATCAACCATCAAACATCAGTGATCCCTTGTCATCAGGAAGGCTCGTTCTCAATGTTTATGTCCACGTAAGAGGGATAGTGATTTTCTTAGGTTGTGCAACAATAGTGCCAGGGCAGAGAAAGGCTTTACCATCAAATCCAAATACCTTCTGCAGTTTCTGGAGGTTTCTCATGGAATGTCTCATACACTTTAGAAATCATTTCAAAATGCAGAATGACCGCTACCTGGGTGGTATCCTTATAACATTGAGCTATATAAAGGACACAACATTTTATAATGATAAAAATTCCAGTAATAATAAACAAAATGCTGATTCCAACTTGGAGGATTGACCTGAGTCAGGAAGCAATTCCTGAGGGTAACCAGCTAAAAAGAAATCAGTGGACACTGCATTTAGCTACTTGGGTTATGCCTGGATTTTATCTAGTTCTGTTTCTCCTTCACCAGAGCTGTTTGCCCAAGTAAAACCAGAGGTGTTTATCCCAGAGCAAACCCCACATTGTTCAGCTCAAAAGGAACCAAAAACAATTCCATCAATGAATACAACTCATGTAAGGGAGTCCAAAGATTTTTCTTGGATGGCTGTTTCTTTAGCAGCAGATTTAGTGATAGCCCTCAGGATTTCAGAGAAATCTCGGCTCATGTATTCATTAGTGGCAGCATCTACCCAAGGAAAATTAATCTGCCAAACGTGGTACCTTTGCTGGGGTTGACAGCAGCAGGCACTGATCACCCTTGACTGGGTGTGCAGCCAGCATTCCACGTTAGTCACTGAAGTAAATTTAAGGGTGATGCCCAATGCTAAGTCTCTGATTGATTATACAAATGAAATAGGTGTGATCAATAATCCAATTGCACAAAATTTGCTTTGACAGGGACTTAAACAGTATGTTCCCCATACATCCTTTTGCCAAATACAAATAAAAATACACCCTGAGGAAGCAAACATTATGGAGTCATTATACATTGTAGTTCAATCAATAAGATGGACATGTTTAGTAAGGAAATTAACTTAAGAAATAAGGATAGCAGAAGTTAAAAAATATCAATAATCTGAGGCTGTCAGACATGTTGAGTTATCAAAAGCTAAGGAGTTTACTGGTATTGTAAATCAAGTCTAATGTTAAATGGATTCAGAGCAGAGTCAAAATAATGTTCATGAGCATACAGGCCTGGTCCAGAGTGTTGGGTTAGCTGCCCACATTAGACACCGTCTTCATTTTCCTAGTCAGTTTGGCTCAGAGGTCTCCAGCATTTGTACAGAGCCAGATGGCAGGCAGAGCTGTGAGTTGTGTACCCAAGACTCGAGTCCCTGATGTTTGCCTGCCATTTGGTCTGTGAGTGAGGAGGACCTGATACAGTCTCTTTCAAGGAGATTCTAAAAAGTTATTGTTCTTACAAATTTCAAATCACAAGGGTGGCAGAAAATTAGAGATGTTAGTTTGGAGAGTCAAAGCCAGATACACGAAGAAACTAGAAGAATTTAGGATCCAGTCCCGCTAATGCTTATAACAAAACCTCAAAACCTCAAAAACCTCAAAAAAAAAAATAGGGCTAGAATCTAATATAGACGAAGGTATAAACATAACTTCTCTCTCAACAATCACCCTAATTTTTTTAAATCAAAGATTATGACAAAACTAATCTATTTAAGCTTGGCTTGATTATTTATATAAAAACAGCAGAAACAGTGATTGGTTATATAAACTTTTTGAAAGATTTCCTTGATGGAACTTTGTAAACACAATACTAGGCCAGTTTTTTGGGGGGTTTTTTTTGTTTGTTTTTTTTAAGATTTTATTTATTTGACAGAGAGAAACACGGCCAGAGAGGGAACACAAGCAGGGGGAGTGAGAGAGGGAGAAGCAGGCTTCCTGCTGAGTAGGGAGCCCGATGTGGGACTCGATCCCGGGTCTCGATCCCGGGTCTCGATCCCGGGTCTCCGGGATCATGACTTGAGCCGAAAGCAGTCGATTAACCAACTGAGCCACCCAGGCGCCCCTACTAGGCCAGTTTTTGCAAGCAGTTCTTTAAAGCTGTCTGGTCACACCTGAGTCTCTGCACCTATCTCGCAAACACTAATGTTTTAGTCAAAGCCTTGGCAAGGTAGCCAATTTTTAAAAAATTGTGTCCTGTGAAAAGGGGAACAACTTCTCACTGAATTTATGTAAACAACTAACACTACTGTTTGAATTCTAGAGGGATCAGGTAGAGAGGAAAAGAAAATGTTTCATCTTTGTTTACAAAGTTTTATCTTACCAAATTGTTGAAAGCTTAAGGGAAGATTTTTCTAAATCTGGAAAAACAAAAGATTAAAAACACGTAACACTTTAGATGAAAAGTTGTGAAAATTATAACCCATATTCATCAGCTCATTAACTACATCAGTCCTATGTAACTGATACTTGTTCTGTTTGAGTACAATTTTTTCATTTGTTTTGTTGGCCTTGCCTGATTATCAACAGTGATAATTTTAAGAAATCTGTATGGTTTTCATTAAGTCTTATGCAATTTGCTCAATGAAGTGGGCACTTGGATATTGTGGAAGGTACACCCTAAATGGGAAACACATCAACATTTTGATGACCCATAGTAAGTGGCAGTTGAATGAAGTCCAGCTACAGATGTTCGAAAGTTGAGAGTAAAGAGGTCTGAGGCTTCTGAAGACCAAGTCAGTTTTTCTTAAATGGATTAAGGTGAGTCAAGGAATGCAAAAACCGAAAATGGTTTTGTCAGGGAGCTAGGAAGGACCAAGGGCCATCTTGGATTTCCCATAGCCCTGACTGTTCATTTAATCTATAGCTGTTGTTTACCCATCTTAATGTTTGCTATGCTGGAGCAGACTGTTGTCATGTTACAAGGACATCAGGATGTCAGGAACATGGTCATGAGGGCTATTTTCTGTAGAAGCAGAATATACTTTACCCACATGGACCACAATCTTTATAGATTTTATTGTCCATTGTTAAAGATCTAAAGAGAATTCACAGCAATGGATTTGACTAGAAAGTTTGGTTATTTTTGAAACACACTACATTTTAAGATAATAACTGGAATTACAACTGATAATTTGTATATTTGGGAACTCTTGTTAAAAATATTCAAAAGATGGGGCCCCTGGCTGGCTCAGTCAGTTAAACAGCTGCCTTCGGCTCAGGTCATGACCCCAGGGTCCTGGGATTGAGCCCCACATCAGGCCCCCGGCTCAGGAGAGTCTGCTTCTCCCCCTCCCTCTGCCTACTTGTGCTCTCTATCTCTCTGTCAAATAAACACATAAAATCTTAAAAAAATAAAAAAATATTCAAAAGACTTTAAGATACTTGGTCAAATAGGATCATAAGTCATAGTGAAACAAATCTCAGTTATCCACTTAACCAGGGTGATGACTTTTCAGGCAAATACAGAAAATTACTATAGTTGCAGGAACCTTAACCCTTTCAGTAGAAAAGCCTCAGGGACTTCTTAGGACTTTCTATTAGTGGGTGGACTCTAATTCTTTGGGAACTGATGACCCCGGGGCAAAATTACTTCTTAGTGGAGATCTGAAGCCCCAAGAGGAACCTGCTAGACCTCGCTTGCCCAAAAGGGTAAGAAATTGTCTCTGGTCATTTGAAGGGATCCTTCTCTTTCTTTCTGTTTTTGGCCCTTTGACAGGCAACCCTGGTACTCCTGAGACAACTGAAGGTCTCCGGCCAGGGCAGCTCCCCAGTGTGGTTGGAAGATCTGAGGGCCAAAGGTCAGACAAGCCATGCCCATGTGGGTGAAGGACCCCTTTCCTCAAACCTTTCCCACTGTCTCCTCTGAGGTCTCTGTTCACAGTATGTTGCATAGTTGGCAACAGTAATTCATCCTGGGTAAATCCACACTTTAAAGACTCAGTTGGGACCCTTTCCCAATGTCAGCTAACTCTCAGGTACCTTGCTTCTTGGTGGGATGCCCCTTTGAGAATTAGCAGTCAGTCTCTCCCACTATGGGCCAAACCCCCTCTATTCCATCTGACTTGCCCTTGGGTTGTATTTTTTTAAATGAGAACAAATTTGACCCTGAAAGACTAAGAAAAAAATGTCCCATCTTTTTATGTCATGTTTCCTGACCTCAGTACAAGCTCCCAGATCAAGGTATGGCCCCTCCATGGAACCCATTCTTATAATACTATTTTCCAGCTTGACTTCTTTTGCTGGAACTTCTCCAAATGGTCAGAGATCCCATATATTCAAGCCTTCATGGCATTGTCCCCCAAATCCTGACCTCCCCCCAAATTAGAATGTGTCTTGTTCCATTTCACCACCCATCTGACCCTGAAGAGATTCTAGATGACCTCTCCTTTCTTCCACCAGTCATCCTTCCCCTACCCCTGAAGGCCCAGGTTCTCCCGTGGACTTAAAATGCCCACTTTCGATTTTCCCACAGGTACCCCAGGTAAAAATTGATGGTGGGGAGCAAACTGATTGAGGTTTAGTGAACACAGATGCAACATCATCAGTCTCCAAGCTAATCTTCACAGTGTCTGCACCAGCAATAGGTTCCATCTCAAGAAACCACAACCTTTGCTCACCCGTAAGAAGCAATTCCTCATCCTTTCAAGTTTGATCACTAGATTGAAGCAATTCAATCATATCTTCAGGCTCCACTTCCAATTCTGGTTCTACAGATCTTTAATTTGTAAAAAATATGGAACCTGTGAAACACAAAAAAGGAAACACAATAAGATGAGGTATGCCTGTAACTGTTAGTGGAACATTAAAGAGATAATAAGCTTAGAGGACGGGAAATCTGGACGGCAGAGGGCTCGAGAGGGAGCGATATTGTTAGAATATATGAAAAACTGACATTCATTTATATATGCATTTAAAAAATTTCTGCCTCTCTTCCCCATCATTAATAATATAATTTTTCCTCATCATTTTTGTTCATTTTATGAAAATATATGTACAGCTGAATTTTTATAATATTGGCATCAGGCATGTGACTAATGACCTGATCCACCATTCAAGTGTCATCCAGAGTAGTTTCAGTGACCTAAATACCTTCTATGTCCTTCTTATTTAACCCTCCATCTTTCCTAACCCCTGGTAATCACTAATCTTTTTGCTGTCTCCATGGTTTTTTCCTTTCCAAAATGTCATACAGTTGCAATCCTATAAGACGTAGCTGTTTCAAACTGGTTTCTTTCACTGACTACTATAAACTAGGTTTCCTGCATGTATATTCGTGAACTGAAGTTCATTTCTTTTTAGCACTAAGTATTTCATTGTCTGGTTGTACCACAGTTTATTTGCCTACTTACCTACTGAAAAATATCTTGTATTCAAGATTTCCAAATTCTGGCAGTTATGGATAAAGCTGTGGGTTTTTCTGTAGAGAGAAGTTGCCAGCACCTTTGAGTAAATACCAAGGAGTATAATTGCTGGATCATAAGCTAAGAGTAAGAAATTTTGTAAGAAATCACCAACAGTCTTCCAAAGCGCCATTTTGCATTCCCACCAGCAATGAATAGAAGTTCCTGTTGTTTCACATCCTTGCCAGCAATGGATGTGGTCGGTGTTCTCATTTTGGCTCTTCCATTAGGTGTGTAGTGTTATCTCATTTTTTTAATTTACAATACTCTGATGTGGAACATCTTTCCACAGCATATTTTTAAAATTGAGTTGTTTGTTTTCTTATTTGTATATTTTGAATAACAGTCCTTTATTAAATATGTCTTTTGCAAATATTTTCACCAAGTCTTTGCCTTGTCTTTTTCATTCTCTTGACAGTGTCAGCGCACAGATTTTTAATTTTAATCAAGCCCAAATTATCAATTATTTCCTTCATAGGTTGTGACTTTGGTATTGTATGTTAAAAGTCAGGACAAAACCCAAGGTCATCTAAATTTTCTCCTATGTTACCTTCTAGGGGTTTTATTATTTTAAGTTTTACATTTAAGTCTATGGCCCATTTTTGAGTTAATTTTTGTGAAGGATGTAAGGTCTATGTCTAGATTCTTTTTTTTTTTTTTTTTTGGCACGTGGATGTGCATTTTTTCCAGCACCATTTGTTGAAAAAATGGCATTCTGTATTATTGTCTGCTCCTTGGTCAAATATCAGTTGCCTATATTTATGTGGGTCTATTTCTAGGCTTTCTGTTCTATTCTGTTGATGCATTATTTTCTTCTGTTACCAATACTACTACACTCTCTTGATACTGTAGCTTTGTGGTAAGTCTTAAAGTCAGGTAATGTCAGTCTTCCAGTTTTATTCTACTCTTTCTTTTTTGTTTGTTTGGGGTTTTTTGTTTGTTTTGTTTTGTTTTGTTTAAGTGGTATTTATTAGTACTAAGATGTTATATATAAATTACCTTGATATGTCAAAGAAAATGTGCTGAAAATACAAACAAATACTATGTTTCAGTATTTTGATCATTCAAAACATTTTTGTATTTATGTGTGTCATCTGATACCTCTTATGACTTAGCACTTAGATAAAGCTTATAAGCATCATTATATGCATTATTTCCTTCTGTTACCAATACTACTACACTGTTTTGATACTGTAGCTTTGTTTAAAGCTACATTTAAAATTGGAAACTACTGAATTGGAGAAAATATTTGCCAATCATATATTTGGTAAGGGGTTAATATCAAAAGTATATACAGAACTTAGACAACTCAATAGCAAAAAACCAAACAATCCAATTTAAAAAAGGGCAGAAGATCTGAATAGACAGTTTTCCAAAGAAGACATCTAGATGACAAACATGAAAATGGCCAACATCATTAATCATAAGGGAAATGTAAATCAAAACCTCAATGAAATATTACATCACGTTATTAGTACGGCTATCAGAAGACAAAAAAATAACAACTGTTGGTGAGGATGTGGAGAGAAGGGGACCCTTGTGCACTGTTGGTAGGAATGTAAATTGGTGCAGCCATTGTGGAAAACAAAACAGCAGTTCCTTAAGAATAGAACTACCATATGATCCAATAATTCTACTTTTGGGTATTTATCCAAAGAAAATGAAATCATTAACTTGAAAAGATATCTGTACCCACATGTTTATTGGAGCATTGTTTATAATAGACAATATATGAAAGCAATCTAAGTGTTTATTGATTAATGAATAAAGAAACTGTAGCATATTATTTAGTCATAAAAAAGAATGAAATCTTGCCATTTGAGAAAACATGGATGGACCTTGAGGGCATTATGCTAAGTGAAATGAGTCACACAGAGAAAGAGAAACTGTATAATCTCTCTTATATGTGGAGCCTATATTTAAAAAAATAAAGCAAAAAAACAAACTCAAGCTCATAGATACAAAAAACAGATTGGTAAAAACAATAAATAAATAAAAAAAATAAAGGCAGATTGGTAGTGGCCATAGGAAGGAGGCAAGTGGGGTGAGAGAAATGAGAAATGAGTGAAGGGAACAAAAGATTTAAAATTAAATTTTAAATTAAAAAAGGGGGGGGGGAACCTGGGAGGCTCAGTTAGTTAAACATCTGCTTCTAGCTCAGGTCATGATCTCAGAAACCTGGGATCAACTCTGAGTCAGTCTCCCTGCTCAGTGGGGAGCCTGCTTCTCCCTCTCCCTCTGCAGCAGCCCCTGTTTGTGCACCCTCTCTCTCTAATAAATAAATAAAATCTTAAAAAAAAGAAAGAAAAGAAAAAGATGGGACTTAAGATCCATTTCAGACTTCTGACCTCAAGATACATAAAAGAATAGATTTGTATTGTTCTAAGCAATTAAATTTGTGGTAATTCATTATGCCAACAATAGGAAATGAATACACCTAGTAAATAGTAAAGAGCAGCTTTCTAATAGCTCCCTGAATATCATTTTAGAATAAACTCAGCCTAGGTATGAGAAAATGGATCCTATTTTTCCTGACATTTTATAAGAAGGAGAAGATGCCACCCTACCAAATATTACTTTCCAAAACAAGTGAGAAAGGTAGGGCAGGGTTTGTGCAGGAGAATAGAGAGTAGGTCTTCTGCAATTCCAAAGACATTGAGTTGGAAAAGAAGTAGATCCCGGAGTGTTCCTTTTTTTTAGAAAAAAGGGTCTTAAGAGAGAAACACAATCTCTTACCAGTTGTATCAACAATCTGGAATTAATAAAGCTCTCTCCTGAGTTCTTTAACCCCTTTTGTGGAGGTTATATGGATTAAGAGTCCTGTTTTTATCCCTTCCTCTCAACAGATGGTATATAGATACATAGATTCATAGTTAGATACTTAGATAAACTTGGAAGTTCAATGTAGCTGTGCAAAAACATCAGGCCAAAAGAATTTCTGGGTGGATAACAGTGCCAGGACCCAAAATAATCTTGCACTTACTCCCCATAACTTCTATGTTATCAGTGAATTGGTAGACAAATTAGACTTCTCACTTTTCCAAAATATTATTACTATACCTTGGTACCAATCATTGTATAATAGCAGAACAGACCAAAACAAAGGAAGCTCATAACTAGTGCTATACTTTAAAGACTTTTCACACCTGTTTGTTGAACCAAATTTTCCAGATGTTCTGAAAGATTTTGAAATCCAAGATAGAGACTTTATTTCTTATCCAAAATCTAGTAAGTTATATAATTATTTTGATTTTTAAAGCATATGTCAATGGATATATTAATAATCACTAGAAAATATTATGAGAAGCAATTCAAGGGAAGAATGATGTAAGAATGTATCTGTGTCCTGATCAATTTTAATGGAATATGTCACCTCATTTCATGCACAAACCATTCTTTCTTAGCTTTAAGGGAGTCTAAGAATTTCTAATCATTGATTATCGACTTGAAAGATCTTTTAAGTGTGAGCTATATCTACTCTAGGATGGAAACATTTTCTTCTACTTTCCACTCTTGAATACAGCTCTACACACTCCTGTTTGCTTCTCAGTGTCTCTGGTTTGTGCATTTCATTGTAGATTTTGACCTACATGGTTCACAAAGAGCATGTAATCTAGTGTTGTAATTTTGGAGCCAAAATAAAAAAGTCTTTGAGCCTGAAAAGAACTACCAAACACGTTACCATCATTTCCACTTTAGCTTCCCTCTGTCAAAAACCTCATTGCACAAAAATACATCCTCTTCTTGAAGGTCACTCTTTAGACTTACACGATTTTTTTCAGCAGTTTAATGAGTGAGGAACACCATATTTACACCAAATTTTGTATTAGGTAGGATTTGAGATGGTTGCCTGTATTAAAATGATTTCACTTGGGGCGCCTGGGTGGCTCAGTGGGTTGAGCCTCTGTCTTCAACTCAGGTCATGATCTCAGGTCCTGGGATTGAGGCCTGCATTGGGCTCTCTGCTCAGCGGGGAGCCTGCTTCCTCCTCTCTCTCTCTCTCTCTCTCTCTCTTTCTCTCTCTCTCTCTCTCTCTCTCTGCCTGCTTGTGATCTGTCTCTCTCTCTGTCAAATAAATAAATAAAATCTTAAAAAAAATTATTTCACTTGGTAGCCATATTCCCATCTGCCCTCCTAGCGAAACCTCAAAGTTTAAACAGAAGGAATGAGATTGAAGTTTGTCAAATTCATTCTAGAGCACTGAAATCTGTTTTGGTTCTTCCAGTCCTTGAGATTTCCCAGGATTTTCGTGCAACACATTCCTTTTCTGAAAGTTACTCACCAGAGTTCATTTCTGTTATCTGCAATAAAAAGAAATTTCATCTATGTAAGACTTGAAGGGAGAGGCATGTGGAGTGGCAGAGGCAGAGGGAGAGAAGTGGACTCCCTGTTGAGCGTGGAACCTGACCCTGGGCTTCATCCCATGACCCTCAGATCATGACCTGAGGTGAAACCAAGGGTGTAACACTTAACCAACTGGGTCACCCTGGTGCCCAGGCTGTTTTGTTGTTGTTGTTGTTGTTGTTATTGTTGTTTGTTTTTTTTATGACTTGCCTGCTTTAATTATTTGGTTCCCAAAGTTTGTGAGGTAAAATGGGGAAAGTAGGTTGTAATTTTCTTATATTTGGTGCAAAGAGAAAACTGTTTCTTATCTGACTGAACTACACTAATTCTAAAGGAAAGACGATGAATCCTCATAACTATATGCATAACACATTCGTTCCCCCTTCTCCATGGAGGATATATTCCAAGACCCCAGTGTAGATTTTGACCCACATGGCTCACAAAGGGAAGCCTGGAACCACTGATAGTACCAAACTGTATATATACTCTGTTTTTTCCTATACATACATACCTATGATACAGTTTAATTTACAAATAAGGCACAGTAAGAATTAACAACTAATAATAAAATAGGCCAATTGTAAACATAGACTGTAATAAAAGTTATATGAATGTGGTGTTTTTCTCAAAATATCTTACTGTACTATATTCATCCTTCTTCTTGTGATGATGTGAGATACTAAACTGCCTGATGAGCTGAAGTTTGAAGTGAGATGAATGGCATCGACATTGTGACATAGCCTTTGTCGTCGCCGCCTGGAGGAGCCAGCCTCGCGGAGTTGTGGATCCCGAACCGCGGGCGAAATAATAACACGAACACGGAAATCTAATGCAAGCTGACAGACCCAAAGTCAGTCAGGAGAGACCTATGAAGCAGACTCAGCCGCACGGTCTGGCTTTTTAGCATTGGCTTTCTAGCTCTAGCTCTCTAGCTCTGGCTTTGGCCCTCTTGCTCTACTTCTCTCTCCTCTTCTGTCTCTCTACTCTCTGTCTGCTTCTCTTTCTGCTGCTTTCTTTGCTTCTCTGTTTCTCTCTTTGCAGGCTCTCTCGCTGTTTTCCAGCTCTTCTTCTCTCTCCTCTAAGGCTCTCTTGCTGCTTCCTCGCAGGCCCTCTGCCTTTATCTCTCTGTCTCTCAGTCTCTCAGTCTTTGTCTCATGGCTTTTGTCTCTCTTGACTGTCAAGGGTCCCAGTCTTTTATTATTACCAGGTGAGGAAGTTGGGTGGTGCAGTTAAATCTTTATCTGCTTTTGCACCCACCCTAGAGACAGGATTAGTATTGTTACTGCAGGGTACAGAGTGATTGCTTAAACTCACGGAAGTTGAGACCACTGAGGCACAGGGATACAGATAAGAGATACAGAGATATGATTACCGGGAGGAGGATTAAATGGAACTATGTCTTGAATAAGCACACCAAGGACATATTGCCCTGACCCACAGGGTAAGTGGCTTTTCGGATCCTAGGTGGGGAAAGTCCCTCTGGGCTTTCGTTCACATTCACAGGTACCTCCACCAGAATTTCTGGTGGCTTGGGCATGGAGGGAAGGGCGGATCATGCACCGCCCCCCCCCCCCGACAGCCTTAGGCTACTAATGACGTTCTGATAACAGTCAGGAGAATCATCTGCTGCCAGATCAGGGTACCCTGCGTACTCGAAGTCATGGAAAATGAAACTGTGGATAAGACAGTGGAGGGCTACAGTAGATTGCAGCAAATTACAGTTTGCCTTTTGAAGAAAGCATTTGACAGTAATTCAAGGGCAAATTGTCCATCTTGTGACTTGTCCTTTGTTTTTCTTCTCATTTATTCCATTTTCTAGTTTTCCATTTGCTGCTTCCTTATTCTCACATAGTACAGTGGGCAGTGAAAAGGAAGAGAAATGCCTATCAATTATAATGGAATGTGAATATACTGAATGTTTCATTCTTTCCCATCCTAGGTGAGGAACATCACTTTAATATTTTAACTGTATGTGTCCTCTACCATCAAGCATAACCTCCTTGTAAATGCTCATCTTTGGCATTTCACACACTCCCTTGGGTTTTGGAAAGTGCTGGGCTCTCCTTATGCCTGTGCACTGGGTCAAAGAAGTCTTAAACCTTCTGATGGTGTTGGCTTGTCACAGCAGGAATGTAACAGATCTCTGTGGATCAGATTTCTGTGGCTCTTCTCCCCCTTCCATTTCCTTCCCAAGGTGTGTAGAGTGCTCAAAAAGAGCATGTTCTAGCTATAGAGATCTGGAATTTCCATTTAATAATTGGTTCAGAAGTAGATTATAGATACATATGAAGAAGAGCCACATCCTCAAGTCCTCTGAAACTCCCAAGGATGAAGCATGTCTAACAACTATAACACCTGGAATTAAATGTGCATATTTTCAACTTTGTGTTATAAAACACCTTTAGAAAAATGTTCAATGTCCAATTTTAATAGAATCTCTCAATAGTTTTTATGAAAAGTACTTTGCTTAATAAAAATTAAGATAATTAAATATATATTTAAAACATCTAAAGTCACCTCTTTTAGCTTTCAGGTTGTGTATATATTTAAAAATCCTAAAAGTGTGGTGACATCTTTTTATCACTTCTCAAAAGCTAGTGTTGGAGCATCTGGGTGACTCAGTTGGTTAAGCCTCTGACTCTTGGTTTTGGCTCAGGTCATGATCTCAGGGTTGTGAGATCAAACCCCGATTTGGGCTCCACACTCTTTGGAGAGTTTGCTTGAAGATTCTCTCCTTCTGCCTCTCCCCCACCCCATTCACTGTCTCTCACTCTCTCTGTGTCTTTATAAAATAAATAAATCTTTTTTTAAAAAGTTAATGTTAAAACTTGTGACATCAGACATAAAAGAACTCTTAGAAAGATTTTTCACTGGTAAGGCAAATTTATTAAATAAAAGGTAGCAACGATTCTGTTTTGTGACTTTGATATTGTAAGCAACATATTGTGTAGGAGGAAAGTTCCATGTCCAGAGCAGAAAAGACAAAATATGACATATGTTTCCATATTTAGGACTCCATAAAACAGAGGGGACTCTTAAAGGAATTGATAAACAGGATAAAGCATTACAAAATGGAAATAAAAATAATTTAGAAAGAATTTAGTGACTTTATAAAAGTCTCACTGGTTTGAGGAATAAATGAGGTTGTGTAACAAGTTACTTCTAATTATTTCAAGAACAAGCGCAGGAAATTAATATAAATTGAATTCTGTCTTAGTGTGACCTGTGCAAGGTATTTTCATATTTGTGATCTTTTTATCCCCAGTGTGTGTTAAGAAGTAGATATTCTTACTACCTCTTTATGTAAGAGGAGACGAGGCTCAGCACAGTTGAGGGTTGTGACCAGAGTTATCAGAAATACATTATAACCGGGGTAGAGCTGTGTGACACTTGGTTCAGTATCCTGACCTTCTATTTTTGACAGCCAAGAGTTGTTTGTTATTTGGTTTTATCAACCCAATAGAAAAAAAATATTGGTTCATGTAAACATAGTCCATAAAGATAAAAGAATATGAATACAGCACCTGGAATTTTACTCTCCTTCAGGTCTTATTAGATTTGGAATTTCTGATTTATTTCTTTATGTTTGTTTTCACTAGCGTTTGGCAGTTCCAGGTTTGACGGTATTAGAGGCTCACATGCTCGTAAGGATGACTTTAATATTCTCTTTACCTATGAGGAAATGAAGAAAGTTTGTTGTGTGTTTGAGTGAGCTTTGACTCTAGCAAATATTCTGTTGAACTAGTTCATAACATAGACATAAAAATATATACCCAAACACATATTTTTATGGCACATTGATTTTAGCATTCTAAAATCTTTACCATTTTTGAAATTTTAATTTTGAAATAATTTGCAAAAAAAAAATTCCTGGAGACCCCACCCATCTTTCACCTTTCCCATGGTAACATCTTACATAACCATAGTGCATGAGCAATACCAGAAAATTGACTTTGGTACAGCCGTAAGAGCTAATTCAGATTTCAACAGTTTTATAAGCACTGTGTGTATGTGTGTGTGTGTGGTTTTATGCAATTTTATCACATATAACCGCCACTGCAATTCCTGGCAATGGTAATCTGCTCTTTTTCTCTTCAATTTTATTTCAAGAACGCTATATAAATGTTATCACATATGTAACCATTTGAGATTGGGTACATTCTTTTTAAAGTATATTCGCCTAAGGCCTTTTTTTTTTTTTAAGATTTTATTTATTTATTTGACAGAGAGAAACACAGCCAGAGAGGGAACACAAGCAGTGGGAGTGAAAGAGGGAGAAGCAGGCTTCCTGCTGAGCGGGGAGCCCATTCTGGGGCTCGATTCAGGGACTCTGGGGTCACGACCTGAGCTGAAGGCAAAGACTTAATAACTGAGCCATCCAGGCCTTAGGCCTTTTTAAATAAACAGGTTTTTTTTAGGTTGTCCTCTGAGTAAAACTTGGCTAGAAATTTTTTAAAAAGCATGGGTTTAATTTATTCTTAGGCCTTCATATGTCCTTATATTTAAGTTAGGCAATAGTACTATCTTCATTTATTCTTTCATCTCACAAACTTATCCAGTGCTTACTATTTTGGTTGGCATTCTACAAATTGAAGAAAAGAGACAAAAATCCCTATTTTCCTACCAATAACATACTAGGGGAGAAAGACAGACACTAAACCGTAAACACAATAAATAAGTGAAGTGTTTAACATATTGGGAGGAAAGAAATGCTCTGGAAAATGAAAAAGTGATGTAAGAAAGTGGTGACCAGAAATGCAGAGAAGGGTATTAACAGATTGCATTATTGTTTTCTTGTTATTAAAGAAAATTTCTTGCATTATTAAATAGGATAGGGTAGTCCTCATGCACACATAGGTGGGCAGAAATGAATGGGATCTATTGTAGAGTTTTTTCTCATAGTTCAACTTGGTTCCCTAACTATTTCCCTCAACTTGTTTAAACTACAAAGAGAAACACTGAGCTATAGCTGCCCTGCAGTCTCTTATTCACCCATCTAGTTTCACTGATGATCCCTCGTCACACACCTAGTTTACTCTGATATGTATGTTGTAGCTTCATCATTGGGTTAATGTGTGATTAACTAAATCCGTTATAGGACTGCAGTAACACTGTGTTAAAAATCAGCAAATCTCTTAAAAAACAGCTGACTAATGAAGATGTGGAATCCATTGTGAAACAGGCTACTTTTGAAAACATGAAAGAACCAAATTGAAGATTTGGGGGGGTGGGTAGGAAAATGGGTGAGCCTGGTGGTGGGTAATAAGGAGGACATGTATTGCATGGAGCACTGAGTGTCATACAAAAACAATGGCTCTTGGAACACTACATCAAAAACTAATGATGTATTGTATGGTGACTAACATAACACAATTAAAAAAAAAAAACATGAAAGAAAACCCCAGAGCAAATTACATTACAAATTACATGACATTAAGATCCATTATCCTGGAAGGGCAGAGAACAAGACTTTCTCTGAAAAACTGAGTGATATGTTTTGTTTCAAAATTAGGGACAGTGTTCTGTTCTAAGGGTGTTCTTTGACATAGTTTTCTGTGTGTTGATGGGTGATGCTGCGGTCTCCTCTCTGCCAGCATCTCTTGTGCCTGGTGAGCTGGCCTGCCCACACAGTTCACTGTGATGACCAGCTCTCAGTCACTGCCGCAAATCCCATGGTTTCCAAAGGATGTTGTTATAGGAAGTTGGCCTAAACTTTGAATTAACAGAAGAAGAGCCACATATATATATAATTTATAATTCAGTAAGAGATGTCAGATATGTGACCTGGTGAACTACAATTTTAAAGTTACTGCACACACTGTGCATGCCATGTCTGGAATTAAGACAATGTTCCAATTTCTAATACTACCTTCTATAATATGACCATGTTCTGATGCTCCTTTTGTCTTTATTTGCCTAACTGTTCTCCTTGTACAGTCATCTCTGGACTGAAGTTTATACTATTGACCATATTTGGATCTTTGATTCCTAAATTGACATTCCTTCGCTACCATTTTGTAGGTTAACCTCTCTCTATACTCAAAAGATACTTTCTTTCTATGAATGAATCCCCCTTATAATATTAATTACATATTGAAGTTGTGCTGGACTTTTTACCAGTTACTTTTCAATGGACTATTTGTATATTCTGTGGTTTCTAATAAGAGGGAGGATTTTGAAGATGTTATCAAAGCCCAAGCAAATTACAGCTCATATTTTCCATGCTCATTTCTCACAATCTCAAGCTAATATTTAGAAATGTACCATTTTTTCTCATTGTTACATGTCTAATCTGGGTGCATAATATAGTACCAAGGGAAGACCACCAAACTCTTCTTTGAACTTGGGTATGCTTCATGCATCAAGACACTTGAGAGTATCTTTCTTCTCCTTCATGAATTGCCAATATTCTTTGTCCAGGAAATGCACTATTTAATCTTTCACATATCTAAGTCTATTCAGGCATTCCCTCATTTCCTTATGCTTCACTTTATTGCACTTTGCTGATAATTGCATTTTTTACACATTGAAAGTTTGTGGCCACTCTGCAAACAGCAAGTCTGTTGGTGCCACTTCTTCATCAAAAGTTGCTCACTTCATGTTTCTGTGTCACATTTTGATAGTTCTCACATTAGTTCAAATATTTCCCTTCTTATCAGTGATGAGATCACTGAAAATTCAAATGATGATTAGCAGTTTTTAGCAACAAATTTTTTTCTGTTTCTTTTCTTTTTGGAGAGGGAGAGAAGTGGGGATGAGGATGGTGGCGGAGCAGAGGGAGAGAGAGAATCTTAAGGAGGCTCCACACTAACTGTGGAGCCCAACATGGGGCTCAATCTCCCGACACTGAGATCATGACCTGAGCTGAAATCCAGAGTTGGATGCTAAACCAATCTAACCACTCAGGCGTCCCAACTGTTTTACATTTTTTTAAGACATAGTGCTATTGCATACCTATATTGCATACAATATAGTTTACATAACTTTTATATGCATTGGGAAACTAAAAAATTCATTTGACTTGCTTTATTGCAATACTTGCTTCATTGAGGTGCTGTGGAATGGAACGAGTCCATAGTATCCCCAAAGTATGCCTGTATTCTTTATCTACAACATTTCAGAAAATATTTTTATAGGATGATATCCTTTATTCTAAAAAGTACACTGCTTCATCAGTTATCTTTAATATGAAACTACAGCCTTAAGTGCAGGCATAACCCCACATTCACTCCTTTGCTCCAGATCCTTTATTTACTTTCTTTAGGAAGCCAGATGTACCACGAAGCTAATGATATTTAATATAGGCCCTTTGCTGTGCAAGGCCCTTAATTTTGAATTTATAATTTTGTATTTTCTTAAGAGACCCCTCCAAATTACATAAGCCTCAGGTGCCACACATCCTGGCCCTGCCCTATTCTTGCATAGGACTCAAGAGGGCAAGACTCACATGAATAAAAAGCAATCCAGTGTCCTGATTTAAACTGAGATGACTTTATAGATGAGCAGCCTCATTCTCTTGGGTTGCCAGCTTTCCTAGGTTAGCATGAATGGAAACGCTTCCCTTGTGGCTTTAGTCAATTTTATGTGCAGTCTTCTATAAAACCCTATCTTACAGTGAGGAATTAACACTTTGGCAAACACTTCTGTGCAATGTTGTTAATACTATATTTGGCCCATACTGGAACCCCAAACAGTAAGAATTATGGTCCCAAACTCTGTCTCAGAGTATTGGGATAATTTGTCCAGGTTTATACAACTAAAAACTTGGCATCTGGGATACAAAACCACTTTTATCTGACTCTAAAGCTCCACACCACACGACTGTATTGTTCTATTTATTTCTCCTACGTTGATCTTAGATTTTACCAAGATATTCATAGACTACAAAGTTGGAGATAATCATAGGCGATAAAATACTCAGAAATTTTCCAGGTACCTTAGTTATTAATATGAAAGGAGACATACTGCATTTTTCCATTTACCACAAGATAAAATTATCAATGAAGACTACTTAAAAGAGATGTTCGGCTCTAAATAGGGTGGTGGGGGCAACATTTTGTTCCAAGAATAACTTTTCACTTCCCCACACAATTAACGTTGCCACTCTTCCACTATACATATCCGTGAGGAAACAGTTGGGTTTTATAGCCAGGGCCGGGGAAAATAAAAACTGAGCACTTCCTGGCTTCCTATTTGGCTAATTGTAAGCTCAATGAACATTTTGGGGATGAATTTATAAAACCTGCCCATAGCTTTGCCAAGTATCTACAAAGCTGCAGAGTTCCTTAGTCCCGAGGCGTAGATTTCCCCGGCCTCTGCCACAGCCTTAAGGCTCCGCTCAGCCCCACGCGTGACTCCTCTTCTCCGGGCTGCGGTGGGGGCTAGTCAACACAGTCCGGAAGATCGCTGAAGGAGCAGTCGGGGCAGCCTCGGTGTGCTCTGTAGGCGATGAGCAGGTGGTAAAACCCGGGCAGGAACACTAGGATGCCAACAATCAGAACCGGAACGGCCCGGCTGGCGCCCACTTTGCTGATGTAGCCCGCCAGCAGGAGGCAGCCCACGATAAGGAGAAAGGTACCAATCAAAAACTGCGCCGAGGCACAGGCGACGGCCTTATAAGGAATCTTAGTAGAGCTTTTCTTAAACTTTAATATGTGAGATCTCATTGCACATCTTTGCAATTTAAAGCTAGCTTCGGCGGGTGAAGTTTCCTTCTGACGGTGAATGTGTCCAGTGTTGGTGCTGGAGAGCTTTATGTATTTCACTTTGCTAGTGGGGATCCCGGCAGCCACGTTGGTGCAAGTGGACTTCATAACCGGCGGAGCGGATGGGGAGCTCGCCCACTGAGGCGGGCAGAAGCGTCAGGGGCCCCGCGCCCACCCAACGGCTGCTCTGAGCCCCGCGGAGGCTCGCCCCAGCATCTCCCATCTATCTAACTCCCCCTAAAGAACTGTTTCTGCAAGACTGCCATGTTCTTGATGATATTCCTCTTTTATCGTGAGAAGTTGCGATTACTTTGATAGTCTGACGTTATATTGGCTCCTTCATTTTCTTAGGGCAGTTTTAGTAAACTACAATTCCTTTGTCATTACAACTAGTTAGATTGAGTAGATTAGCTTACATCCAGTAGATTTCATCAATCTCATAGAATTTCCATTTTCCCTACATGTTCATCATCGCGTCCCATGTTTGCCTCTTTTCTCTTCTATTGGTCTAACGTGAAGCACACTTAAGCTAATTTGATCAGCTTCCAATGGCCAATTAAGGGACAGGAGAAATGACAGTGTTGCCTCTTTTCTCTTTTCTCTTTTCTCTTTTCTCTTCTATTGGTCTAACGTGAAGCACACTTAAGCTAATTTGATCAGCTTCCAATGGCCAATTAAGGGACAGGAGAAATGACAGTGTTGCAATCAAACCTGGCTAAAATCCTGGTTCTGCCTCTTCTTAACTGTGTAACCGTGGCCTTAGTGCATATCTCGGAGCCTAGTTCCTTCTGTAAAATGGAAAGGGAATTTTAACATGCACTGCAGGAAATTATTGTGTGTACTTGGTCAATGAAAGATGCAAACCACCTTGCTTCTAGCTGGTGCCCCCCATGGAGCTCAGGTCCTGACATGATCATGGGAAAGGCATGTTCAAAAACTTCAAGGCATCTTTTTCCTAAGTTTTTTTTGTTTGTGTGTGTGTTTTTTTTTTAATTTATTTATTTGACACAGAGAAATCACGATAGGCAGAGAGGCAGGCAGAGAGAGAGGAGGAAGCAGGCTCCCTGCTGAGCAGAGAGCCAGATGTGGGCCTGGATCCCAGGACCCTGAGATCATGACCTGAGCCGAAGGCAGAGGCTTTAACCCACTGAGCCACCCAGGCGCCCTCTTTTTCCTAAGTTTTGACTCATTTTATAGAGAACAGCTTTCCTGCAAGTTTATTGCCTGAACATTGAATTGGCTGCCTTGTGGGAGTGATATGCCCTTTGAATGGTAGGATTTAATGAAAAGTGCTAACAAAATTAGGCTGTTGCTGAAAAGGTTCCTTCTTTATGAAGGGTTGACTCGGAGACCCCTAAGTTCTCTCTCAACACCTGAAGTTCGTACCTGAGCTGCAGGCTCTGCTTCAAGCTTTTTATACCAACCAAATGTAGGATTTCTCCCTCTTCTGAGCTCTGTGCCTACTTACTAACCTATCCCTTCTTACTAGTTCATAATTCATTATAAAATTTATCACCTACTATATCCACTATCTCACTTAATTCAATTTAACCTCATTTTAAGTTAGACCAGTGAGTTTTATTCTTTAAGTATACTCTTTTATAATTACTCAAACTAGAATATAAAGCAACATGGACTGGACTGGAAGAGATTATGCTGAGTGAAATAAGCCAAGAAGAGAAAGTCAAGTATCGCATGGTTTCACTTACTTGCGGTGCATGAGGAGTAAACTGGAGGACAGTGGGAGAAGGAAAGTAAATGGGAACTAGGGCAATCTAGGGAGGGAAATGAAACAACAGAGACTTTGGACACAGAAACAAACTGAGGGACTTGGAGGGAGGGGGTGGAGGGATGGGAGAGCCTGGTGGTGGGTACTGGGGACACCTAAAGCGTGGAGCACTGGGTGTGGGGAATGGGGAATGAATCTTGGAATACTGGGAAAAAAAATTTAGTAACAATAAAAAAAAAATAAAAAATAAAACTTCTCTATGGAAGTAATGGTATGTCTTCAAAATTCTCTAAACCATAGAAAGCCAAGCACTGAGCCCTCTGCTTTTTGTAAACCCAGTGTTGTTGATTAAATTTACTACAAATAGAATATAACTACTTAAGATAATTTTTCCTATAACTATTTAAATTATAATCTTCCCTTTATTTACAAGGCATTTTATAAGGTACCATCTTATCTTTCTAACATATCTCAGAAACACAAAGTTTGATTTGCGTTTTTGGTCCCAGGGTCAAACAGCTAGTTAATATCAAAGCTAAGAATAAGTTATATGTAGAGGACATCCCAACTCTTAAGAGCCAGAGGTAAGTCAGTTGTAATGGAGTTGAGTTTTGACTTCATTCCGACTTGTATTCTATGTCTAATAATCACATTTGGTGTGAACTAAATGATAGAAGTAATATCTCAGACTTGTCCGTAATGTATTATTGAGACCAGACATTTGTATTATGAAAGAAAAGAGAAGTCAGAAGAGATATATCTGAGAAAAGAGAGTTAAACTGAGGCAGAGGGATGCAGTCTTATTCCAATGGCCAATCCCAGAGACACTACCCAATTTCAGTGGGATCTTCATAGTGCAAAGGGGACTTGTGCCTGAGGTGGTAATTATGCTGTTGGAAAACACGAAGAAAAGATATGAATACAAGGTATAAGTTGTAGGACAATACTGACATATCAGAGGACAGAGGAGTGATATTTCAAGTAGCTTAACATTAATATATTATTTTATTATATTAATTTTATCAACTGGAGTGGTCTGTATCATGTTACTGTTTGCTTAAATAATGCAGCTGGTTTATCTTATTTATATGTAAGTAAATAATCCATTTTTTAAGTTTAAAAATATAAACAGGAGTAATTTTAGTACTCATTTAAAATAGCTTAGAGTCCAGGCTTTAACTGAGGTCATGTGACCATGTAGCCAGTTGTTACTTAGGCGAGTTAAGAAAGAATTGAGCTTTGTAGGCTTACCCCAGGAACTACCCCACACTTCCCTATATTCAAAGGGGCAAGAATGTGATAAAGTTATCCAGAAATCTGAAGATTCTCAATATAGATTGAGATCTGAAGATTCTCAAAATATAGCTTATCTGAGAAAAACTCACTTTTCTGTTTTCTTCCATATGTACCCCTCACTATTATATATAATTACTGGAAGCTAAAAACAACAAAATCATGTTTTACTATAGTGCCCCCCTCTCCTTAGCATATATAACAGATACATTAGAGGTAACTAAAACATTTTAAGAAAACCTTGCCTTATCTTCTGTCTATAATGTGTGTGTGCACGCATGTATGTGTTTACTCTAATTCACATGATAATACATTGATAAGTGAATTTGTCTTATCTCTTTCTAAGGACAGTTGGAGATTGGAAAAATCACATAACCATGTCACAGAATGAGAGATCTGACAAATTTTTTAAAGAAAAGATGAACACCTCATGCACCACAAGTAAGTGAGGTGTTCATCTTTTCTTTTAAGAAATTTGTCAGATCTCTCATTCTGTGACACAGTTATGTGAGCATGAGGGGAGAAGGAAAGTAAATGGGAACTAGGGTAATCCAGGGAGAGAAACGAAACAACAGAGACTTTGGACGCAGAAACAAACTGAGGGACTTGGAGGGAGGAGGGTAGAGGGATGGGAGAGCCTGGTGGTGGGTACTGGGGGCACCTAATGCGTGGAGCACTGGGTGTGGGGAATGGGGAATGAATCTTGGAACACTGGAAAATAAAAAAAACTTAAGTAACAATAAAAAAAGAAAAGATGAACAATTTTTCTATTAAATTTATTTGTGATATTAATAAAGAACTTTAAATTCAAGGCAGCAGAAAATCACCTATAACATTAGTGCATTAGAATTACACAAATACATAAAATGATGCAGGTGTTTTTTTTGGTCTGTTGATATTTTGCCCTGTGTTTGTTTCTTTTAAATTTTGAATTAAATCTTAGCCACATTTCTTCCCCTTGACTTGATGGTATAAACTTGGGGCTTGGCTATTTGGAGGAGAAAGATTTCTTACTTCCTAACGTACAGACTATTTTCAACTCCTATGCCTCTATATATCAAAAGAGAAAAAAACATATAAATATGGGAATGATGGAAAGACTGTTTCCATAGCACCCTTTCCATGAACATAGTCCTTCAAGTTATAGCTCTGCCTGTCCCCAATAGAACGCTTCACGATGGTTCTTTTTTTTTTTTCCTTTGAAAATAAAGTAACACTAGTATCCGTCAGCCATTCATATTACTATCATTCCAAAGGCCTTGAATACCAGAAACTATCTTTGTTTCCTTTTTGTTTTTGCTTCCCTTTTATTGCAACAGCTCTATAATAAGTTTACCATACACTAACTACTTTGGTTATTTCTTGCTTATGGAAAAGCTTAAATTAAATGACTATATTACCAAATCATCTGAATTGGGTTTGTTCTGATTATTCATCTACATGTAGCTAGATCAACAGACTTAAGCTATTTGCAATAGACACCCACCCCTCTCTCAACAAACACACACACACACACACACACACGCATTAGTGAACATACTACAGGTTAAAACAAATTATTCTGCAGAGAACAAGGTCAGATAGAGTCAATAATTTTCTATGTCAAAGATTTCTCAGAAACTGTTTACTAAGATGCTTTCCATTTAGGAATAATTTTTATGAAGACCATAAAAGACTCTGTATATCAGTAATTATTTGTATTTAAAACATTTTAACACTACTTTTCATTCATATATATATATATATATATATATATTCTTCATACTTGGCTGTTCACTTGGAAATCCTTTCATAATTTAAAAAATAAGAATGGAAATTTAGTATTTCTTCTCATTAAAAGAATTGGGTGTAATACCTGACAAGCTCATGTGTTTATTCACTTCTATAACCATTTTCCTTTCATTTTTCATGATTTTTCTGGAACCTGTCTTCAAATCTACCTTTTTTTTTTGTTTTTTGCTTTTTGTTTTTTGTTTTATCTGTCCTTTACTGTGTGCACACTGATCTCTGGCCCCACTGATCTCTTTGGTGATTCACAAGAGCAACAAGCTCCCCTTATCTTATAAGCTCTCATAATTTCTGCTTTTTCCCTCCAAGGAATAATTTTTCCTCCCTGTCTGCTACTTTTATTTCTTCTCCAACCACTGACTTATCAAACATTTAGTTTGATATGAGATATGTTTGAGGAAAGACTGCTGTGTATCAGGCACTGAGATATAATGGCCAACAGTCAAAGTTCCTTTTCTCCTAGACTGTTTAGTCTTATCATGAAGATGGAGAGAGGAGATAGGGTAACTAAAAAACACAAGTAAATATAAAATTAGAGACAGCAATAAATTTGATGTGAAAAAATAAACAAAACAATAGCACTTCAATTGATGCAGAAAAGGCATTTGACAAAATACAACATCCATTCCTGATCAAAACTCTTCAAACTATAGGGATAGAGGGAACATTTCTCAACCTCATAAAATCTACCTATGAAAAACCCACAGCAAATATCATCCTCAATGGGGAAAAACTGACAGCCTTTCCTCTGAGATCAGGAACAAGGCAGGGATGCCCACTCTCACCACTACTATTCAACATAGTGTTAGAAGTCCTAGCAACAGCAATCAGACAACAGAAAGAAATAAAAGGTATCCAGCTTGGCAAAGAGGAAGTCAAACTCTCTCTCTTTGCAGATGACATGATAC